>CAUYRH010023791.1:0-25405 GCA_963574655.1 Perodicticus potto
GCCTGTAGTCCCAGCTACTTGGGAGGCAGAGGCAGGAGACTCGCTTGAGCCCAGGAATTGGAGGTTGCTGTGAGCTGTGATGCCACAGCACTCTACCCAGGGTGACAGCTTGAGGCTCTGTCTCAAAAAAAAAAAAAAAAAGGTTGGCTCGGCGCCTGTGGCTCAGCAGGCTAAGGCGCCAGCCACATACACCTGAGCTGGCGGGTTCGAATCCAGCCCGGGCCCACCAAACAACAATGATGGCTGCAACCAAAAAATGGCCGGGTGTTGTGGCGGGCGCCTGCAGTCCCAGCTGCTTGGGAGGCAGAGGCAGGAGACTGCTTGAGCCCAGGAGTTGGGGTTGCTGTGAGCTGTGATGCCACAGCACTCTATCCAGGGTGACAGCTTGAGGCTCTGTCTCAAAAAAAAAGGTTCAGCGCCTGTGGCTCAAGCGGCTAAGGCACATACACCTGAGCTGGCAGGTTCGAATCCAGCCCGGGCCTGCCAAACAACAAGGACAGCTGCAACTAAAAAATAGTGGGCGTTGTGGCAGGCACCTGTAGTCCCAGCTACTTAGGAGGCAGAGGCAGGAGAATTGCTTGAGTCCAGAAGTTGAAGGTTGCTGTGAACTGTGATGCCACTGCACTCTACCCAGGGCAACAGCTTGAGGCTCTGTCTCATAAAAAAGAATCAAACAAACAAAACATTATAAAAAAAAAAAAAAAAAACAAGACTTAAAAAAAGATAAAACAAACAGGCTCGGCTCGACACCCATAGCGCAGCGGTTAAGGTGCCAGCCACATATACCGAGGCTGGCAGGTTCAAACCCAACCTGGGCCAGCTAAAACAACAAAGACAACTGCAACAAAAAATAGCCAGGCGTTGTGGTGGGCACCTATAGTTCCAGCTACTTGGGAAGCTGAGGCAAAAGAATCGCTTAAGCCCAAGAGTTGCAGGTTGCTGTGAGCTGTGATGCTACAGCACTCTACTGAGGGCAACATAGTGATACTCTCTCTCTCAAAAAAAAAACAAACCTTCAAATGTGGAGTGCCCTATTTAGCCCAGGGCTCGCCTCTCACCAGGACACTGTCAGAACACCTGAAGATCTTGGAAATAAATTCTAGGGCAGGGCCCTCAAGTCTCACCCTAGATAGGAGAGAAAAGAGTCTAAAATTTTAATCCTGGAAGGGGACTAGCACCTACTTTGAGAGCTGAAGTCCCTCCTGGTTGTTGAAGTGGACCTGCAGCAGAAAGGGCTCCCCAGAGAAAGTGTGAGTCCTATCCCAAGAGTCCTGCCCCGTAGAGGGTGGTTGACCCCAGAGTAGAAAACCAAAAGATACCCCTGCAACAACCAGATAAAGGCTGGATTATTGAATTATGACTCAATTTATGTTTTAAATATAGAGCAATACTTGGTGATTGAAATCTCTAGACCAAAAGTAGGAAGTTCTTTAAGGAGCCAGGAACACTAAACCCAGCACCATGCACCTGCCCCTGCCCTACCCTAGGCAGCCCCTAGCTTCCTAGAAAGGACTAGATGAAGAGGGGTAGGAGTTTGCATTAGGGAGAGGTGGGTAAGAGGGGAATGAGGGCTGGGTACAAGATTAGAAGAAAGAAGGAGATGAGAGGTTGAAGTTGTAGCAGCTAGAGCATGAGAGGCAGAGGGTGTAGGGGTTGGAGATGAGGGTATTACTGAATCCTAATCAGGAATGGAGATTATCCTCCAGGCCCACAGTGGAAAAAGGAGCTCATAAGTCTGTCTCCAACAAGTCAGGGACTGACTCTGGAGACCCAAGGGCCTGCTGGCAAGAGGTTGGCATTCCTGGAACAGGACTAGGCAGAAACAAGAAGATAATATTTCTTGGTCCTTTCACCTGTTTCAATAACAGCAACCTGGCACCAAAGAGTGGTTTTGTTGTTGTTTTGTTTTTTTGAGACAGTCTGTTACCCTGGGTAGAGTGCTACATGGCATCATAGCTCACAGCAACCTCAAACTCCTTGGTTCAAGCAATTCTCCTGCCTTAGGCTCCTGTGTAGGTGGGACTAGAGGCGCCCATCACAACCCAGCTAGTTTTTCTATTTTTAGTAGAGATGGGGTCTTGCTCATGCTCAGGCTGGTCTTGAACTCCTGGCTTAAGCAATCCACCCACCTCAGACTCCCAGAGTGCTAGGATTACAGGCGTGAACTACCACACCTGACCACCAAAGAGCTTTTATCTGTTTTCTTCTAGTCCACTTTTCCTTCCTGTCTTCCTAAAGAAAGCAGTATACCCACTTCAACACCTCCAAGGCACTATCAACATTACCAAAAAGGGCCTCCTCATAGTTTCTCTGAATGTGGCTGGCCTCAGCCAAGACTTGCCTTCTGTTAGGAGCTGCTTTCAGGACCCATTCCCATTAGCTTGTCCTGATAAGGCAGGCAAGCCAGGGCAGGAAGTAGGGAAGGGAAGATGAAGGCAAGTTGATGCTGGCTTCCCCTCTGCTCCCACCCCACTCACAACTCCCGTCAGAATCTGTGTGTTAGTTTGACTGGATGATTGTGAAAACACAGCCATGTGGGAGTGAGACTTTGAGAATAACAAGGGCTATATGATTTTGTCTATCATTTTCTGATAATGGGTATATATGACTTTGTGAGGTTGACCAAGTGATCAAGGTGTAACTGTGAATGTGTATATGGGTATATAAGTGTGAATGTCTATGATTAGATTAAGACTGTGGATCCTTGACTGCCCTTTAGTCACTGTATCATATGTTTCCCCATCATGCAAAACCCTTTCCCCAGCTTCTCTGCTGAAGGCTTAGGAGCCCATGGGAAATGGCAGGCCTGGAAGAGGAAGGGGTCCATGGCAACAAGTCAAGAATTAGGGCCCTAGAGGGGATAAGCACTACATCACCTCCCTCTGACTCATGTGGTGCCCATAAAAGGCACCCAAATCAAAGGTAGAGGAGGAGGAGAGAGAAGGAAGTTTCCAGGCTGAGCAGCATGAAGGAGCCCTCACCCATCAGCAGCCTCCTTCTGCTACTGTTGCTCCTAATCCCAGACCCTGGAGCAGGTGAGTATTTGGGGGTATAGAAAGCTGGGCTCTGGGCTCAGTGCCTGCACCTCAGTGGTTAGGACACTGGCCACATACACCAGGGCTGGGGGATTCAAACTGGGGCTGGGGGATTCCAACCTGGCCCAGGCCTGCTAAACAACAGTGACAACTACAACAAAAAAATAGCCGGGCATTGTGGTGGATGCCTGTAGCCCCAGCTACTTGGGAGGCTGAGGCAAGAGAATCACTTAAGCCCAAGAGTTTGAGGTTGCTGTGAGCTGTGACACCATAGCACTCTACCAAGGGCAACATAGTGAGACTCTGTCTCAAAAAAAATAAATAAGAAGAAGAAAGCTGGGCTCTGGGTGAATAAGATGAAGGGGAAGAGGCCAAGGAAGTCCAGTCTAACTTCTAGCTGTCTGATGGAGAGGTCCTTGGTCAGGACCCCTCTGAACACATGGCCCTATTGTCCCCTAGCATTGCTAATACCACCCAGTGCTACCTGCTGTACTCAGCTCTACAGACAGCAACTCTCAAACAAGCTACTGAGGAAGGTCATCCGAGTGGAACTTCAGGAAGCTGATGGGGACTGTTATCTCCAGGCTTTTGTGTGAGCTCTGACCCCACCTCAATACCCCTGACTCTGACCTCAGCCCCAAACCTTAATGCTGACCCAACCCTGACCCCAACTGCTAACTCTGATGCTGACTCAGGTTTTCATCTTGTCCTTGCCCCTGATCCCTGGACCCTAACCTCATCCCAAGCTATGGGCATAGCCTTAGACCTTTCCCTTCCCAGGCTTCACCTGGCTCGACGCAGCATATGCATCCACCCCCAGAACCATAGCCTTGCTCAGTGGTTTAAGCAACAAGGGAGAAGGCTCCAGGGGACTCTACCCAACCTGAATTCAGAGCTGCTAGGGAAGATGGGCCAGAGCCCCCAACAGCCAAAATAATAAAGCAGCATTAAACAATAATTTCTGAGTATGATTTCCAAGAACGTCCTCATTCTCTTTATTTGCATCTTCACAGCCCCTGCAAGGGGCAAGGCCAAGAGCCAAGGACCCACACACACTCCCCAGGTACCTACATATATACATGCAAATAGAGAACACACATTCCCTGCTTCACATACACATGGACACAAATATACACATCTGCACACATTCCTCAGATGGAACTCCAGCTGTGGGATGCAATCAGAGATCCAGACACCTTCCAGCTGGTAAAGGGTCTCACAGAAATTGGCTCCAAACAAAACTTCCATCTGAGACCCTGTCCGTAGGGATCTACTGTCCTGCCTGGGTTCTATCTGTCCGTTCATCTGCACCAGCAAGACAGTTATAGGTGGAATCAGCTAAAGCCCTTGTGGGTCCTCTACAGGTTTGGAGATCCTAGAAGAAGTAAGAGGCAATCAGGAGAGATGGTGGGACTGGATCTTGGCCTAGATACCCAGGGGACTGAGGGAGATGACCCAGTTCTGAGCCCAACACTGAGAATAAGTGGAGGATCCCAACTCCAAGGAAGCCATTTCAACATCCTGAAAAACTGGAAGTAAATCTAGCTCTTGGCCATGCATACCAAAAATGAAAGCGGGGACCAAGCACTGATTGAAGACACCCCTCCCCTAAAAAGATGGGTATTGGCTTGGCGCCTGTGGCTCAACGGGCTAGGGCGCCAGACACGTACACCTGAGCTGGTGGGTTCGAATCCAGCCTGGACCCGCCAAACAACAATGACGGCTGCAACCAAAAAAAAAAAGGGCCGGGCGTTGTGGCGGGCGCCTGTAGTCCTAGCTACTTGGGAGACAGAAGCAAGAGACTCGCTTGAGCCCAGGAATTGGAGGTTGCTGTGAGCTGTGATGCCACAGCACTCTATCCAGGGTGACAGCTTGAGGCTCTGTCTCAAATAAATAAATAAATAAAAAGATGGGTATTTAGCTCTGAGTCTCACACCCTGAAATTGAGGAGAGGAGTCCATTTAGGATCCTCAGTACACTGAGAGGAAAGACTCATTTCTGAGCTCAGAGACTCAAGAAGGAAAGGCCTAGTCCTCAGCCTAAATACTGTAAGAATGAGAAATCCAACTTGGATTCCAACACCCTAGAAATGACTATAGCAACCAGCTCTTAATCCAAGAACTCTCAAAATGGGGGCACACTTTTCCAAATTTAAACTTCTTGGAGGTATTACTCACCCGGAAGCCTGTCCACTGAAATCACTGGAGCCAAGAACCTAGGCTTTTGGGGTCCATCCTTCCTACTCCGTCTCAGCCTCAACCTAGGACATAAAAAGGCAGCTGTCTCCCCAACAATGTGGGGCACCTCAGTCTCTTCCAAAAAGGTATATTAGTAAAGGGTCAAGAGAGGCATCAGGAGAAACATGAAGTGGGGTGTAAGGGATGGAGATAGTTCCAGAATCAGACTAGTTCAGTGGCAAGTTATGAAGGGTGGAGATAAATGTAGTCTATAAGCATCAGGGCATCTGCGGGGTCAGAGGCTCAGGGACCAATGGCAGTCGCTTACCAGAGCCCTAGTGCCAGGACCCCAGCAACCAGTCCCAGCAAGGAGAAGATTCCCAAAGACGCTAGCACAGCCACCTGCTCCAGGGTGTCTCTGTGATCTGAGGAAGAGGGTCACATCCCACTGTAAGAGCAAGCCTGACCAAATTCAGTTCTCCTTCTCTCTGGGGCTTTAGATCCTCTATAACTTTTGCCCATCTGCCCAAGCTCACCAAGCGGCAGCGAGTCTGGTTGAAGAGAGGGCCTTGGAGGAGCCGGGCTGTCCACCTGAGGCTCTGCCTCCGGCTGCACATGTAGCTGGCCTCCAGCTGGTATTTCCTTCCGTAGGGTCCCTAAAGGAAGGCCATACCTGAGAAGTGTCCACAAGCAGTAGGGGCAGAGACAGGTCCCGCAGGCAGGACCAAGACCTGGGTTGGAAATAAGGGTTCCTGAAAGAAGGATGTAACCCACAAAAGTGGAGCCTATAACGGCAAGGGTGGAGCTTAAGCTAGGACAAGGATGTACGTAACTGAGGCTGAAGCCTGGGACAGCAACTGCAATGCCTGAGTAGGCAGGGCATGTGCCATGGCCACCTTCTGTGACTCATCCAGCTGGGATATGCTTTAAGGGGGGGCCTCTGCCCCTTTCTTTGGCTCTGTCTCTCACCAGTGTTTGGAGTTCCCCAGGCCTCTGGGCTCCAGGCACTCCAGGTGCCCGCGTCCAGAAAGTCCCGGGCACTGACCCGTACAGCATGGGGCAGCCCAGCCACAGCATCTGTTATCACCTCGTCCAATCCAGCTGGCTCCACCTTGGGGGCGAAAATGGTTTGTCAGTGCAATATTTAGTAATTGCAGAGCCTACCCAGATACAGACTGCAAAGAGCACCCCTTTCTCCCAGTCTCATCCCTGTCCGACTAGTAGCGCTGTCTAGGCCTCACATTGGGTGCCTGGTGGGTTTGGGTCTACATATCTAGTCTAAAAGAAAGCAGTACATAGAGATTACTTAGAGGGGAGTGATATCAGACTATCTGGGTTCAAATCTTTGCTAAACCATATACTTGGTGACCTTTGTTTCTTCATTTGTAAAATGGGGTAAATATTCCCAAACAAGATAAGGTATGGTGTGGTCCTAGTACTTTGGGAGGATTGCTTGAGCTCAGGAGTTTGAGGCCAGCCTGAGCAAGAGCCAAACCCTGTCTCTACTAAAAAAAGGAAAACTAGCCAAGCATCATGGCAGGTGCCTATAGTCCCAGCTAAAGAGGCAAGAAGCAGAGGTAAGAGAATCACTTGAGCCCAAGAGTTTGAGGTTGCTATGAGCTACAATGCCACAGCACTATACCCAGGACTGAAACTTTATCATAAATAAATAAATACATATTGGTCATTAGCTGATGCTACCACTTCCCAGGCCTGATGCCAGACAATCTTTAACATCTCCAGAGGTAGAAATCACCACTATCCTCAGCTGGGGATATGAGTGTTTGTGTAAAGATGTGCCTCTTGTTGAAAGGCACTCCTTTTCCTAGAAAAGTTATTTTTTAAAAGCCACAGTGTGTCAGTCATCACCTCAACTCCAGCACCCAGCACAAACCACAGGAAGCACTCTATAGGGGGAAGCATCAAAGCTTCAGTGACCAGGAAGCGCAGGGAAGCTATACAGAACACCCAGGATCATGGAACCAGAGACAGGACCTCTAGCCCCAGGGTGGGCCACACAGCAGGCCTCACCGTGGACCAGGCTGGATGCTGCACTGGACGGTACTGCAGCCGAAACTTGAGCAGGAAGTGGGGCTGGCGGGGCCAGGAGGCAGGGTATGTCCAGCTGGCATGCAGGCGTCTGGGATAACCTGGTACTGACTCTACCCGTAACCCCTGGGGTGGGTCAGGGCGCACTGAGGGAGTGAGACACAAAGTCAGGGTAGGGGACAAGTACCTATCCCTTCCCCAGCACTTCCCAAGTATGTATGTTTAAAGGTACCTTAGCCTAGCACTTCCAAGAGGCGAGGAGAAATCTTAAACTTGACCATTAGGCTCAGAACCTATCATCTTTATTATAAAATGAGCTGAAATCTTGGTGGGGGAGAGCTTTTGAAGTGTTTGTTGAGTGAATAAAAGAGCAATTGTTCTTTTCATCTAAAGTGAATTGGCCTAAATTCCAGTTAGAGTTTTAGTGCCCCACGCCCATGCAGATCAAGAGGAAGGAGGGGCCAGCAAGAGCCCCTTGGGCATGAGGACATGAGCTGTGGCTGCCTGAAGCACAGGGCCCAGAAGCAGGAGTCAGCTCTGAGGCTGGGCAGCCAGGAAGGATTTGTGGGTAGTGGCAGCAGCCTCTACAGTATGTGATTTCTTAGTGTCCACAGGGCCATCTGAGGTTGGGAAAAATGAAATCTATGTTGGGAGGGGACTGTTTAGGAGCTCTGAGGATAGAGGGACTAAACCCGTAGGGGTCACTGTGGTGGGAATGTGGGGGGTGGGCTCGGGGTGGGTACTCACAGATGCTCTGCAAGCTTACATCCAGTAGGCGTGTGCTGGCACCCAGTGGGTTCACCTCTGTCACATTAATCCGGTACTGGCTCCAGAACTCTGCCCCATAGACTACACAGCGGGAAGCCCCTGGGGGGTCCTGTGGGCATGGCCAGGGCCCTGTGGATGGACTCCTCCTAGGAGCAAGGATGTGATCTTAGACTTTGGAATATGAGACCAATTTGGAGCCCCCTGTCTTACCCTCATGTCCTACCTCTGGCCATCAGCTCCTGGTACTGTCTTCTTCCTGGTGAAGAGGGGGCCATCTGTAGTCAGAACAGACCCTCTGCCTTCTCTGAGGCTTTCCTCAGAACACCCCCCCCAACCTCCCATACTCATGTTGTGTCACCACACCCAAACGTGTAGGCACACTCACCGATCGTGCACACACCTGTAGGAGGTGAGGTAGCGGGTAGGTAGACCGCTGACCTGGCTGGGACTCCAAGTGCAGGAAAAGTTCTCATAGTCAGCTGCTTGGCAGGAGACAACAGGACGGGCTGGGGGGTCTAGAGGCAGAAGGCACAGCTGGAGACTGAACAGTCTCCAGTTCCTCCCTATCCTAGAGGGCTTACTCAGGGCCTGGATACCCAGAATGAGGCCCGTGTCTCATCACTTCCACCCTCCCTGACTCACAGCCCAGCTTCAGGGTCACTGCGCCCCCAAGTGCACCATCCGGGGTCCGGCAGATGTAGGTACCCTCGTCAGTGCTGTCTACCCGAACTAGGACCAGTTCAGGCCCTAGCCCAGAGTCTGATCCCTGGAGCAGCCGTGAGTTCGGGTCCCCTGGTTCCGTACCTCCCCAAAACCAGGACACTGGGGCCCTGGAGGTAAGATGAGGTGATGAGAGAGAAGATTTCAAGTGTAAGTCAAACCATGCCACAGCTTTCCATTGGCTCCTAACTCAACTTGCAATAAAACCCAAATTCCTTCCACTGGCTTATAAAGCCCCTATGAGCTAGCTCTTGCCTCCTTTTCCTTCCTCAGTTTCTACCTCTCTCCTGCTTACCCACTGCACTCCAGTCACACTAGTCTTCTGTTTCTCAGAGGTATTAGCTCATTCCTACCTCTGGGCATTTGCACTAGCTGTTCCTTCTACTAGGAATGGTTATACCCTAATCTGTACATGGCTTCTTCCTTTCTCACCTTCAGAAATCAGCTTCAGTGCTGCCTTCTTAGAGAGACCTTTCCTGATTACCAATAAAACATAACTACGCAGTTATCCTCTTCCAAATCACTCTCTTTGGCTGTTCTGTCCTGCAGGTATGACTACCTAACAAGGTTCTGGTTTGATTATTGTCTGCCTTCCACACTAGGATGTAAGCTCTGTGAGGGCAGGCAATGCCTGCCTTGTGCACAGCTGTATCCAAGAGCCTAGAATAGGCCCAGAACTTAGCAGGGTTCGGGTACTCAGTATATATTGGTTGAACTGAAGGATGTCTA
This sequence comes from Perodicticus potto, assembly GCA_963574655.1. NCBI lineage: Eukaryota > Metazoa > Chordata > Mammalia > Primates > Lorisidae > Perodicticus > Perodicticus potto. The sequence goes on from CAUYRH010023791.1 coordinate 9,479, forward strand.
AAAGGTCAGGACAGATAGAGAAGTGAGAATCACAGACAGAAGAGGCAAGGGAGAGAAGAGCGATGAAGACTGGGCAGGGTCAAGAAAGGGTCATGAGTGTCAGACCAACAGGCAGGTGGAGCACTTACCCAGCAGTCACTCCAGGACAACACAGCATCACAGACTTGCCAGGCTGCCCATACTGGACCCCTGTGGAGTGCACTTCTGAGGTGAGGCTCTTCCTCCCTGTCCTCCCCACTTTGTGAGAGTGACAGAGTAAAGAGCAGATTGTTAAACCCTGGTGGGGGTCATTGGAGAAAGCATTACATTATAATCTGGAGACAGAGGTCGGAGGACACAACAGAGAGGGGACCCAGGTTGGGTATCAGAGGAAGGCTACAAGTTAGGCATGGGAAGGGGCCATAGTGAGGTTGACAAGTAACAAGTTAGAGTCGGAGCTCATAGAACAGAGTTCTTCTCACCTGGGGGGCCCCAGGCCTGGGGGCAGGGGGAGGAGGCAGATACCAGGGCTGTAGCCACAGCCACCAGGACCCTGCTCAGACCTGAGCAGCTGCTGCTCATCTATGGGAGAAAGGCAAAGTCAGGGATCCCCCATCCCTAACATGAGAGGCTAAAGCACAAAACTGGGGCTCCCTAGGAGGAAAACAAATGCACCAAATAGGGTAACGCTATCAGAAATCATTGAAGAATATGACCTGAGGTCCCCTTTCCTACTATATACCCACTGCTATGAACACACAAACTCACACACATGCATACATAGTCACACATATAAACACACACACCGTCACACCCTCAATTTCAGTTCTGGGCTTAGGGCCCAGAACAAAAGCCAGAGGCAAGAGACTGTGCCAGCAACCCCCCCCACCACCACCACCCTTGGCGCCCACCCCTGGCACCAAGTACTGGTACTAACTCAGCCATTCCCATTAACCCCTCTAATCTAGCTATAGAGAATTTTGGTGTTCACTCTACTTGGTCCAGTGTTAATCACTGCCTCTGATTAACCTGGAACAGACCTTATCACCCTGGGAGGAGAAGCTGTCATCATGGGTCTGAAGCCACCCTGTACTCCCACCATAAGGCTTTGCCTTGTTCTGGCTGCCAAGCCTCTCGCCTGAGGCTGGCTCCTTGCTCTGGCTACTTGGGCCACTCATTTGGGCCTGGCTCTAAAAGTTTGTTGGTCTCAAGTCTGTGAGGCTGGATGGGGCTAGAGTGTGGGCTGGGGCTGCATAGTTAAGCGGATCCAGATGCCCTGGCTGTTGCCAGAGCCTGGGGGCTGGCGAGGAGCCAGCAGATGGAGATGGAGACAGGGTGGCGGGAAGTGAAGGGGAGGCGGAGAGAAGCTGGGAGCCTGAAGGGACAGCGGCCTGGCATGGGGGCCACAGCTTCAAGAAATACTCGGAGATCAAGACGGGGAAGCAAAGGGGCTCAGTGAGGGTAGGGCTGAAGACAGCAGGAACTTAAAATTCCAGAAGGAGCTAATAGTATGTCTATATGGGAATGGAGGTGCTAGGAGAGAGGGATTCTGGAGGAGGGGAGCAAGAGGAGGAAGGCAATGGGGAAGTGGCCTTGGGGAACCAAGGGACAGATGGGGAAAAGGTCCTTGCCAAGAGTACCAGAAAAGGAAAAGCATGGACCCCTCTGGAGTACAAGAAGTAGAAGAAAGCAGGGGCCACCTTGTGTCTATCTGAGTATGTCTAGTTGGCTCATCCCTAACACCCTAGCCACATTTACCCTGTTTAGCTCCACCCTACCTCGGTTATCCCAGTGGCTGAGTGTCCATGGCCTCCAGGACTTCCTCCCACCAGCTACAGCACCATCTCCTGCTCCACTGAGTTCTGGGACCCCTGAGCCATCTCCTCCTTCCCCTCCCCTGCCCCGCCCCCTCTGAGCCCCAGAGCTCAGCAGCCCCTAGCCAGGCCCCCTCCCCGCCGCTCCTCCCCCCTCCTGCCCTCCCATCCGAGGCCCTGGGAAGGGAAGAGGCCTCCCCCAAGTCTAGAAAGGAAGCTACAGATGTAGGCAAGGCCAGTAAGAGGGAGAGGAGGGTTGCTTATACTTATGTCCCTGTCAGTGAGAGATTCTCTGTTTTCACACAGCCAAACACAGCCACATTCACACATGGTCTCACTAAGCACAGTTAACAAAAAGACATTCCCTTGAACACATGTGGACACAATCCAACAAAAAATGAGACACAAATCCATGCTCCCACTCTTTTCACTCTCCGGCCTGTGTTTCCTTAGGGCACAGCTGGCTGTGTTTCGAGAAGGGAGGCCCCAGGTTGGGGGACATAAGGAGAGGCCAAAAAGTCCTCCAGTTCTCCCCCTACCTGGAAGTTCCAGCCATTTTTCACCTCCCCCTCTACTCTTTGGGCCCCAACACCAGGAAATGCCTTTGGTCCCTTGGTGCCAGATACACAAGCCCCGTATTTACCCTCAGACTCACACTCTCAGATATAGCCACTCACAGTCACTCAGTCACCCAATACATTCAGACATCCAGAGACCCAGACACATTTACACATATCATATACTCATGCGTGTGCGCGCGCGCACACACACACACACACATACACTGCCTTGGGGTAGGGTCACAGCACTTCCTAAAAATAACTTATCATGGTTTAAGCTCCCTCTTGCAGGGACCTCTTAGCAATGGCAGATTACATCCCATCACTGTTACTGGACCCCAGATAGCCAAAGAGATAAAGACAAACAGGGGAGTCAGGCATAGGGACACAGAGAGAGCGATACAGCATGAGAGGCAGAACTAGAAAAGCACGTACATAAAGATACTTGGGAAGACAAAAGTATGGAGAGACACAGAGATATCTCTAGGAAGACAGTAATAGGAAGAGAAAAAGAAATACAAAGAAACTGAGTCAGACAGGGAAACAGAAAATAAGCAGTGGTAGACCAGTGGAGGGATTCTTAAGCAGAAGGAGGAGAAGCCAGATGTGTTGGTGACTGTCTGTGCTGGACACTGAGTAGACGGTCAGTCCCCCCAGCTACTGAAGTGGGTCCCCCATTGTATAGACACGGTTACACTCCCACACAGTCTAAGTTAGGACACAGGACACACACATAGTCACAAGCCTCACTTTTATTCTCCTACTGCTGAAGTCACACACACACAAACCCAGCCACCCACTCTCACACTGGCAAAAGGAGTCTCATACCCCACCAGAGACTTTCCCCAAATGCATTCCCTCATGTGGTCACAGCCTTTCTCTCTCAGCCCAGTCTCAGCAAAAACTGGGCATTGGTGGACCCAGCGTAACCCCCCACTTGCACAGCCACATGCATACTCAGCTACATGCACACAGACACAGTCACATTAGCTGACGGGTGCACCAGGTGATATTCAGAGTCTCACATACAATGACATCGTCACACAGTCACACCTCACAGACACACACACAGCCAGTCACTCCCGCCTTTTACAGCATACACAACAACCCTGCTCCGCCCCCTTCTGGCAAGACTGCCTTGTCTACACCCGCCAGCCCCACCAGGCCTCACCTTCCGCGGCCCCTGCCGCCAGTGCCCTCTGCCCTCGCCTTCTGCCCTGGCCTCCACTCCCTCCCGCCCTGGGGGCGGCTCCGCCCAGGCGCCAATGGAAAGAGACGGGTGAAATAGAGGGGCTCCCGGCCCATTGGAGACTCCAGCTGCCAATCACCTCCACCCCCACCTCCGCCGGACACTTCCTGTCCCGTCCCAGACTGAAGAGGCTGCCGGGGACAGAGTCTGGAGCTCGATTCCTGGGTCTTCGCCTGAAGGCCTGTCCTCCCTGGGACCGCAGGACTGGAAGGATTCGGCCCCTCCCCCTCCCAGCTGTCCACAACAAAGCCTCAGATTCAGGGCTCAAGAGCCATTGGGCAGGTGACTGAGAAGCTGAAGGTGCCCCTGACTCCAGATAAGATAACCAAGGAGGGCTGGTATAGGGCAGTGGCTCTTAAACTTTCCTGGGTATTGTGATTTTAGAACTGCCAAGACCCACTCCATACAAATTAAATCTGAATTTCTAGAGGTTGGACCTAGGCATCAGTATTGTTTAAAACTTCCCAGATGAGGGCAGCGCCTGTGGCTCAAAGGAGTAGGGCGCCAGCACCATATGCCAGAGGTGGTGGGTTCAAACCCAGCCTCGGCCAAAAACTGCAAAAAAAGAAAAATATATATGGCTCAGCGCCTGTGGCTCAACGGGCTAAGGCGCCAGCCAGGTACACCTGAGTTGGCGGGTTCGAATCCAGCCCGGGCCTGCCAAACAACAACGACAACTGCAACCAAAAACTGGCCAGGCGTTTGTGGCGGGCACCTGTAGTCCCAGCTACTTGGTGGAGGCAAGAGACTCGCTTGAGCCCAGGAATGGAGGTTGCTGTGAGCTGTGATGCCACAGCACTCTACCCAGGGTGACAGCTTGAGGCTCTGTCTCAAAAAAAAAAAAAAAAAACAAAAAACTTCCCAGATGATTCCAAAATGCAGCCAAATCAGACGTATAGGTGTGTGTGTTGCAGGGGGTGTTAATGTATGCCCTAACAAACCAGCCACGCACCAGGGTTCTCACCTACTCCCAAGTCACTAGGGGCTCCAGGGAAACATATACACACTATGCTTGTCTGAACTTTGTCCAAAACAGGGCAACACTCACAGGCCTCAGGCACCTCCCCTCCAGGGTATAAGGAAAGAAAAGACCCTGGACTGAAAGGCAGGCAGCCAAGGTTCTTCTGGGTCAGGAGCTCTCACTGTTCAGCCTTGGTGTGATTTCCCCCACCCAGAGACTTAGTTGCCCTGGGAAAACAATGGAGACAAAAAGGATTTTGGCCAGCTATACATTATTTACCAGCCCTGCATTCAATTTGAGGGCACTAGGTGACATCAGGTCTGGGTTGCATGGTCTATTGTTCCCACAATCTTGCTGGGAAAAAAGGTCGGAGGAAGTAAAGGGTCACTCTGGCCCCCTTCCTTGCCAAAGCTGTTTTCTGATCTGTGCAACTGTTTGAGCACAAGGGCATCAGAGCCTACACATACTGCACGTGGGAGTCTGGAGAAGCCAAGGACACAAAGCCACGTACACGCTCCCAACCCGCCCCTTAAGCCTCTGTGGGCTGGAGCAGAGCCAAGCTGCAGCCACTTAACAAAGCCAGCGTTCTGGCCAGCAGCCCAGGCTCTGGCCACTGACCACTAGGACCAGAATCCAGCTCACCCTCTCCCCACCAAATCCTCAGGCTCAGGCTTGGAGGTGACACCCAGGGGTGGTGGTAAAGGGAACTCTGGCCTTCCCAAAGCCTCAGCCACAGCCAAGAGAGTCTCCTAAACTGGGAGTGCAGTCATTGCACCATGAGTAAGAGAAGCTATAGGCCAGATGTAATACTGAATATTAGTTTTTTTCCCAGAGATTTAGAGTAAGGGAGATTATTAATTTTGTTCAGAGATTTGGGGTACAATTTTTGCATCAAGTTTTATGCATCTGTAGACAAGTGTGGCTGGAGGTATGTCTTTAGTATTTAACCCCAGATCCCTGAAGGTTAGAGTTCACATTCCTCTGATGTTCAAATATGGATTATAGCTTGAGAAGCACAGTTTTATTGCTGCTACATCTGCCCAAATTCCAGGCCCCAGTTTCCTCAGGCAGAAGAGTTTAAGGTCCTGTGGTCAACATGGTTAGGCAATGGCTGCTGTTTCCCTGTCCTTCTGCCTCAGGCAGTAATGTACCTCAGGAAGTGCCCTTAGCCTCTCCGCAGCCTAGAAAGGAGACAGAGGGGCAATCAACAAGGGTAAGGGTTGCCCGGGATGGTGGTATGGAGTTCTGAGTACTCAGAAGACATATGGGACTGGGAGACTTGGTGGCAAGGACTGCTGGAGTTAGGAGAATCAAAGAGTTGAACAGCTCCTAAGTCCTGAGGAATGCCCAGGTTGTTAAGGGAGTTCCATAATTGTTGGGACCCTTGGAGGAAGGAGAGAAAAGTGGGACCTAAGGACCCTGTGAGCCCTAACCTGCTCAGGGGTGAGGTCCCTCTGAGCCTGGGCAAGCATTTCGTAGCCAACCATGAATTTCCGGACAGTGGCAGAACGCAGAAGTGGAGGGTAGTAATGAGCATGCAGCTGCCAGTGGTCCCAGTTGGCCCCAGCTTCTGATCCTGTGGGAGCCCCTGACAGAAAAAAGAAAGAAGAGATGGTGGGAAGAGCCCTTTCTTTTTTTTTTGTTTTTTCTTTTTTTGCAGTTTTTGGCCAGGGCTGGGTTTGAACCCACCACCTCCGGCATATGGGGCTAGTGCTCTACTCCTTTGAGCCACAGGCGCCGCCCGGAAGAGCCCTTTCTTAATTCTTCAGCCTGAACCCTCAAACCAGGCCAGATACTTGAAAACTACATCTCCCAGCATCCTTTGCCAAAGAGGCACCCACGCATTAAAAAGCACACTGGAGACACAGTTTCACCAACTTTACTGCACCACCCTTAGTCCCAGCATCCCTGCTCTGGAAACTTCACCCCAGTAAGGGTTTCAAGGCTCACTAGGAGTTGTGGTCCATTGGGCTGGGCCCCAGGAGCCCAGAAATGGTTTCAGGGCATTAGGTATAGGTATTCAAAAAGCCTCACCATGCCAGCCCATGGAGTAAGGAAAGGACGTCTCAAATAGGTTGTCATACTTGGTCAAGAGCTTCTTCATGATGGAGGCTAGATCTGGAATCAGAGCCTGAATCTCAGCCTGGGGCACAAATTCTAGCCCTACTAGAGCCACTCCACCTAGTGCCTAGCCCCAAGGTTCAAGGCCCTCACCATCACGCTCAGCAGGGGTCAGCTCAGGTAGCCGCCGTACATGCCGACGGGGCAGCAGCAGTGTCTGGTAGGGCCACACTGCCCAGAAAGGGACCAGCACTAACCAGTGCTCACTAGTTAGGACCAGACGTTCCTGAGCAGACAGAATGGTTATGAGATCATGGGGGGAAATGTGGTGCCAGCAAATAGGCAGGAAGCAGAAGAATGTACCCAGAATCTGATGGATTCTCACCACCTACACCACCACCACCCCTAATCCAAGCCACCATCATCTTTCTTTTAGATTATTGCTAGGACCTCCTACCAAGTCTCTCTCCTAGTTCCCTTCTACCTTTGTCCCTGACACATCTCTCTCTTTAGAGATAAGAGAGCTAGGTACTCGTTAAAGACACAGGCTTGACTCTCTCCCACCTTCTTGATTAGCTCCTGGCGACTATACTCCATTAGCAGGGGCTCTCCATGCTGACTCTGATAGGCCCGCTGAGATCGTTCCTCACGCTGTGCAATATCTGGCAGGAAACTGCTGGCCCACACCTGTCAAGGTGCAAAAGCAAAGAACATGTCGGTCCTTTACCTTCAAGTCTCCACATCACTAGCATATTTCCTTTGTGCCATTCATCAATCCAGTTCCCAGGCAAGAAACCCACTGGAGCCCATGACACCCTTACCTGGCAGTGGGGATGAGGATTGGAGCAGCCCATCATGGATCCTTTATTTTCAAAGATCTATTTGGTAGGGGTAGGGAGTTTTAGTAGTCAAAGACACCAACTCAATCCCTCCTGACCACACCCTGTCAACACCAAAGTTGCACCAATCCCTCCTTATCCTTCCAGGAGCGGGAGTGATCTCACAAACCTGCACCCAAGGGTATTGGACACCCAGCTCCTCTGCGACTGAGGCCCATGCATCAATGACAGCCCGGATCTCAGGGACCGACATGAGTGGCAGCGTCATATCCGACCAGGGGTGGAAGCACATGACCTTACTAGGTGGTGAGGGGTAAGGGATGACAGAGAGATAGGGGTGGGCTGCACTAGAGGTAGAGACCAACCCCAGTGCTCAGTTTACAACCCTGGGTTGGAAGTTGTAAGAGGGGAAATCCATAGTTACCAGACTCCTCGAGCAGCCTCTGCTTGGAAAAGGGGATGATCACTGGGTCCTAAGATAAAGGAGTATCACTCTCTGCGGCAGAAGTCCCCCAAGAGGTCTAGCCTCCCTCGTCCGTAACAGCAGTTGGAGCCAGGTTACCTGGACTGGGGGCATCAGGCTGCAAAGCTGGGAAGTCATTGTCAAATAGGAAAGTGGCATCATAGTGGGGATTCACCTGACAAGGATAAGCAAGAGAAGTCTTTGCTGCCCTATACTACCATCATCTGGTGGGTTCCAAGAGCTGGACAAGCTACAAGGGGGTGGGGAAGGCCAACTCTAAGGGTCAAAAAGTCTTGTTGGGATATGATCCAGAGGATGTCCAGCTCCACTGCCCTATGGGTAAAGGGCAGCTCAAAGGAGGAGCTACTCCCCAGGCCCAGCCTCCACATGCAGGGCTCTACAGGCTTACCTCTCCATTGGCCCTTGTGGCCCCAGGACACAGAGGATTGAGGGGGTCGTGGCGGGGCACTGACTTCAGAAGCTGGGGCTCCACTTGCCCCTGCCAGGGCCGCTTCATGCGGTGAGCTGATACCAGCACCCACTCATCCTGCAGCGGGTTGTAGCGAATATGCTGATGGTCTGGGGGCAGAAATCAAGATCAGCCCGCAAAACTCTCTCTCCCCTGGCACTCATCCGCCAGCAGCCCCAAACGGGTACATCCTCTCGGCTCCGTCCTGATCAGGAGCTAAAGGGCCAGGACTGAACCTTTTCAGAACAAATTGTCCTGCAGCCCTTCCACGGGCGTCTCTCTTCGTGTTACTGGCCTTGCTTGGGGTTGAGGCGAGAACTCCCTAAGGAAGGGGAGAACTCATCTCGGGACCCAGAGAATCCCAGCCGTCCTGCAATTACCGTTCGCCCGGAAAGCTGCTACCGTGATGTCCACCTCTGACGCCTGCTGACGCTGGTCAAGACCCGCTCCGCTGCGCGACATGAGGACGTAGGGAGGGACTGTCTAGAATGCAGGCTAAGCCGCGGCTCGCGATTTCAGTTCTTGGTCTTCCCGCCCCGCCCCGCCCCCGATGATTGGCCAGCCTCCGGCACGTGACTGTATGAGGGCGCAGCCACGTCACCTGGAAGCGGAGCTCAGGAACTACGTGAGAGGACGTTGATAATTCCACTCCTCCCTCTCCCCACCCCACTCCCCTGGCATTAGATCCTCTATTCCAGAAGAACCTCGGTGAAAGCTACTTACTGCAGTCTCTTGGCTCCACGAGGCTTACAGGACGTTTTTGCTGAAGTCATTCATTTGGCTATTCGTTCAGCAAGTACTTACTGGGCGTCAGACATGTGCTAAGCACCCAGGCTCTCTGTGGGGCATAGGGGTGCCCCTTTGTGCATGTGAGTTAGGCATGGCCTCAGCCTTCCCTGAGTTTTTATTCTAGGGCGAATAAAGGTGTGACTCTTATTCCACAATCACCTCAGTCACCTGCTCAGTGGCCTTTGGTGAAGGAAAGGCAAATTTAGGGATAAGGTGGACCCTAATCTACTGTAGCTGAACCTGGCCCCTTGGGAGTTACCTGGAGGAGTGGATACTTCTCTATAGCCATATGCCAGCCCCACCATCAGAAACAAACTAAGAATAAAAGGCTAAGAAACTACAGTGTCTCTGTCTCACAGACCAAAAACATAAGAAGTAGAAGAGGCATTAGCATGGTGGCTCACACCTGTAATCCTAGCACTTTGGGAGACCTAGGCCAGGCTGGAGGATTGCTTGAGGCTAGGAGTTCAAGATCAGCCAGAGCTGCCCAGTGTGGTGGCTCATGTCTGTAATCCTAGCACACTGAAAGGATGCAACAAGTGAATTGCTTGAGCTCAGGAGTTCAGACCAGCCTGTCCAAAAGCAAGATCCTGTCTCTACCAAAAAAAGAAAAACGCAGCTATTTTTGGTGTTGTGGTGGGTGCCTGTAGTTCCAGCTACTCAGGAGGCTGAGACAAGAGGCTCCCTTGAGCCTGGGGGTTTGAAGTTGCTTTGAGCTATAACACCAAGGCACTCTACCGAGGGTGACAAAGTGAGACTCTGTTTCAAAAAAAAAGAAAAACAGCCTATTAGCTGGATGTGGTGATACATGCCGGTAATCCCAGCTACTCAGAAGGCTGAGCCAGGAGGATCACTTGAGTTCCAGAGATTGAGGTTACAGGGAGCAATGATGACATCACTACACTCTAGTCTGGGCCACAAAGCGAGACTCTGTCTCTAAAATAATAAATGAGGTCCAGGCACCGTGGCTCATGCCTGTAATTCCAACACTTGAGAGGCCAAGGCCGGTGGATTGTCTGAGCTCACATGTTTGAGACCAGCCTGAGCAAAAATCAACCCCTCCCCCCGACCCGGTCTCTACTAAAAATAGAAAAACTGAGGCAAGAGAATTGCTTGAGCCCAAAAGTTGGAGGTTGCTGTGAGCTATGATGTTACAGCACTCTATCTAGGGCGACAGTTTGAGAGTCTGTCTCAAAAAAATAATAATAATAAAATAAAATAAATGTGGGCAAGTAAGACTACAAAAATATCTAAAAAGCTGGCAGAACAAGACTGTCAGGAAGCCACCATCTGGGTGGGGTCAAGGGTTCCTTTACACATCCCTTCTCCAAATTGTCCTTAAATAAGAACAATTGAAAAAAAGGAAAAAAAAAAAAATGATGGGATAACACTTAGATAAAATTCAAGGCTGGGCATGGTGGCTCACTCCTATAATCCTAACACTCTGGAAGGCCAAGGCAGGTGGATCCCTTGAGCTCAGGAGTTTGAGACCGGCCTGAGCAAGAGTGAGACCCTGTTGTTACTAAATAAAAAACTAGCTGGGTGTTGTGGTGGGCACCTTTAATCCCAGCTACTATGGAGACTGAGGCAGGAGGATCACTTCAGCCCAAGAATTTGAGGTTGCCATGAGCTATGATGACGCCATCGCACTCTACCCAAGGCAACAGAGTAAGACTGTCATAAAAAAAAAAAAGAAAGAAAGAAAGAATTTAAATTAATTTCTCATCTGGTACTTTTAAAGAGCTGTGTAATTATTGCAGCTGTAATCCCAGCTACTCAGGAGGCTGAGGCAGGAGGATTGCTTGAGCCCAAGAATTTGAGGTTGCTGTGAGCTATGATGACACCAGGGGAAAAAAACTAGCCAGGCTTTGTGGCAGGCACCTGTCAGTTGTAAGACTTTTTTGTTGTTGTATTCAGTCATTCACAGTCTGAAATAGAGGCCTCAAGGTCACCCAGAGAATGAGTGGCCAAGCTAAGATCTGAAGGCAAGTTTCCAAAGCTCTTCCCAGTGCTATGAGATACCTCTGAGAGAGACTTCAGTGGAATTCAGGACAGAAACCTAGTAAGCTTGGAGCTGAGCCATAGGAGGGAGGCCCCTTCCCCCAAGGCTGGCCAGGCCACACCAGGTGTTTTGCAGCAAAAACTGGGTCATTGGTCATTTACCTGATCTCTGCCCTAGGGTCCTCAGACTGGAAACCTGAAGAGGCCAGTAGGTAGGGGGCAGGGAGCCGAGTACTGAGAAATGCAGGTTTAACCTGTCCCACTGGCTGGTACCTGAAAGGGTGGGAAAGGGATAGGAAACCTACTTTTCTCTTCTCTCAGCTGTCTTAGTTTGAATGACTGTTCTCTCTTGTTTGTTTCTCCAAGGTCACTTTCTGGAGGAAGAAAAGAATGGCTGAGATGAGGCAGGCCCTGTTCTTTCCCTCCCAGGGTTCTCCCAAGTGTGATCCCTGGATAAAGATGGCTGTAACCCCCAGCCTCTCAGTTCTCTATCTGGGGTCATTCAAGGCCATAGAACACTCCTATTTTTTTTTTTTTTTTTTTTGTATTTAACAGTATGAGCTGGAGAAGCTTTCTGAAAAACCAAACAGGGAAGCTGCAAGCCCACATAGCCCAGAAGGCTCTGCCTGGGTTTGGGGGCAAAGATCAGATTTGGGGGGCTAGTACTCACTGCTCAGGGTTCTTAGAAAACTATCAATTCAAAAATGCCACAGAAGCCAGAGCCAATTCACAAACATATTCCTTCAATCCTGCATTCACCTGTAGATAATCCTTTCTTTATCTTTCCTTTCTCTGCCAAGTTTCTTCAGAAAAAAATAGTCCATCTTCCCAGCCTCTACTCTTAGCTGCACAGTATATTGTAACATGTCTTTTGCCTTGTATTAGTCAGGTGTAGTTGCTATAACAAACATCTCAATAGTTTAGTATTACAGAGGGGAGAGGAACTCTGTTCCATGTAGCAGTCAGGGACCCAGGTGCCATCCACCTAGTGGCTCTGCCATTTCCTAGGACCTCAGAATTTTCCACTAGATCCTCTGTAATGAATGAGGAGAAAAGGGAATGTATCAGAAGAGATTTTAGGAGCCAGACCTGGAAGTGTCATACATCATTTCTGCTAATATTTTATTGGCCAGAACATAATCACATAGCCCCATTTAACTACACAGTACATGGTAGAAAGTAATCTGGCTTCCCAAGAGGAAAAGGAAATGGATTTGTGAATGTATAGCATTGTCTTTGCCATATGTCCCTACTGAGAAATCTAATGACCAGTCCTCATCATCTTACTGAATCAATTATATTTTGACTATGTTGACCTTCATTCTATCACTCTAAGAAAGAAAAGAAATGTTTTTATCTGAGGAATGTGAGCTTTCTTTAATTATTAGACCTAGAGAGGCATTGAAATGTGATGGCAGTCACATATCACCTCCCCCGCACAGCCAAATAATTACTTCTTTTTTTTTCTGTTACCCAGGCAGATTACAGTGCTGTCATCACAGCTCATTGCAACTTCATACTCTTAGGCTTTAGGGATTCTCCTGCCTCAGCCTCCCAAGTAGCTGGGACTATAGATACTTGCCACAAAATCTGGCTGATTTTATTATTTTGGGTAGAGACAAGGTCTCACCCTTGCTCAGGAGGTCTTGCTTTTGCTTAGGCTGGTTTCAAACTCCTGAACTCAAATGATCTTCCCACCTCAGCCTCCCAGGATTACAAGCATGGGCCACTGTGCCTGATCCCAAATAATTACTTTTTTTTTTTTTTTTTTTTTGTACAGACAGAGTCTCACTTTATCGCCCTCGGTAGAGTGCCATGACATCACACAGCTCACAGCAACTTCCAACTCCTGGGTTTAGGCGATTCTCTTGCCTCAAGCCTCCCGAGTAGCTGGGACTACAGGCACCCGCCACAATGCTATTTTTCTGTTTAGCAGTTCGGCCGAGGCCGGGTTTGAACCACCTTCGGTACATGGGGCTGGCGCCCGACTCGATGAGCCACAGGCGCCATCCACAAATAATTACTTCTTGAAGACACTTGCTGTTAGGGCTGCAGACTAAATAATGCCAAGTAGCCATAAAATAGTATACACTGGACACTATAACTCATATGCTATAGTTCAACAATGTATAGCCAATCATTAATCAATGTTATTCCAGTAAACCAATGAGAATTCCTGTCAAACAACATTGTATCAGCCCACTCCTTGTCCTTTTTGTCTTTAAAAACCTGTTTGTAGTCCGGGCGCAGTGGCTCACGCCTGTAACCCTAGCATTCTGGGAGGCCAAGGTGGATGGATCACCTGAGCACATGAGTTCGAGACGAGCCTGGGTCAGAGTGAGACCTCATCTCTAAAAATAGCCAGGCGTTGTGGTGGGCGCCTGTAGTCCCAGCTACTTGAGAGGCTGAGGCAAGAGAATCTCTTGGACCCAAGAGTTTGAGGTTGCTGTGAGCTGTGATGCCACAGCCCTCTATAAATAAAAATAAATAAATAAATAAAATAAAAATAAAAACTTGTTTGTAACACAGATCAAAGAGAGCAACTTGAAAGTGTGTCTGGGGGCTCGGGGGCTCAGCACCTGTGACTCAACGGGCTAAGGCACCAGCCACGTACACCTGAGCTGGAGGGTTCGAATCCAGTCTGGGCCCACCAAACAACAATGATGGCTGCAATCAAAAAATGGCCAGGCGTTGTGGTGGGCACCTGTAGTCCCAGCTACTTGGGAGGCAGAGGCAGAAGACTCACTTGAGCCCAGGAGTTGGAGGTTGCTGTGAGCTGTGATGCCACAGCACTCTATCCAGGGTGACAGCTTGAAGCTCTGTCTCAAAAAAAAAAAAAAGAAAGAAAGAAAGAAAGTGTGTCTTGGGTAGCTGTATTCAATGTTGGCCCAGATAAACTCTCTGTCACCAAAGCTACAGTGCAATGGCAAGATCAGCTCACTGCAGCCTGGAACTCCTCCTCAGCTCATGCAATCCTCTTGCTTCATTCAGCTTTTTCAGTAAACTGGAACTATAGCTGTGAACCTCTGTGCCTGGCTAGCTTCTCTCTGTAGGTTGAAAACTGTAATGTGTGAGGCTACTCTCCTCCAGTTCTTTTTTTATCTTTAATTTTATTTCCGTACCTTATTTTTTATTTCTTTGCTGTTTTCTTTTTGTTGTTGAGACAGAGTCCCACCCTATGCCCCTGTGCAGAGTGCAGTGAGCTCACTGCAACCTCAGACTCAGGTTGTGGGCATCCCGCTGCCTCAGCCTCTGGAAGCCGCAGGGATTACAGGAGCTCACCATTGCTCCTGGCTAGGTTTTTCCATTTTTTTCATGAGTAGGGGTCTCACTCTCGCTCAGGCGAGTCTCAAACTCCTGAGTTCAAACAACTTTCTCTCCTCAGCCTCCCACACAGCTGGGATTACGGGCATGAGCCAAGGCGCCCAGCTCCTCCAGTTCTTTTGTTTTATTTATATAACTAACAAATACAGTGCTCACCATGTGAGGCACTAATTGCTTTATAAATATTAACTCATGGGCGGCTCCTGTGGCTCAGCGAGTAGGGCTTCGGCCCCATATACTGAAGGCGGCGGGTTCAAAACCAGCCTCAGCTGAACTGCAAAACAAAAAAATAGTCGGGCGTTGTGGCGGGCGCCTGTAGTCCCAGCTACTCGGGAGGCTGAGGCAAGAGAATCGCCTAAGCCCAGGAGTTGGAGGTTGCTGTGAGCTGTGTGACGCCACGACACTCTACCGAGGGCTATAAAGTGAGACTCTGTCTCTACAAAAAAAATAAATAATAAAATAAATAAATAAAATAAATATTAACTCATTTAATCTACATCACAATGAAGTATGTACTATATGACATAGGCACTTTCATTTATTCCATTTTATAGATAAAAAATTAAGTCACAGAAAAAAAAAACTGAATCAAAGATTCTGAGCAACTCACCCAATTTCACACACTAGTAGCAGAAGCCAAGTCTTTTTTTTTTTTTTTTTTTAATTTGTTGTTGGGGATTCATTGAGGGTACAAGAAACCAGGTTACCCTGTTTGGTTTTCTTAGGTAAAGACCCTCTTACAATCGTGTCTTGCCCCCAAAAGGTGTGGCACACACCAAGACCCCACCCCCTCACTCCTTCCCTCTCTCTGAGAAGCCAAGTTTTGAACTCAGTCCAACTCCAGAGTTTATTCTTTTGTTACTTTTATTTTTTGACAGGATAGAGTATATTGATGGAGAAAAGTTGATAAGCATGATAAGAAAAGAAGGGGGAACAGAATCTCTAGCTGCTGAGAGGAGGATCCAAGTGGGAAGCCCCCTGGAGTTCTTTTTTTCATTATTTATTGAGACAGAGTCTCATTTTGTCACCCTCGGTAGAGTGCGGTAGCATCATAGCTCACAGCAATCTCAAACTCTTGGGCTCAAGAGTTTCTCTTGCCTCAGCCTCCCTTGTAGCTGGGGCTATAGGCACCCACCACAATGCCCGGCTACTTTTTGTTTGTTTGTTTCTTTAGCAGGCCCAGGCCAGGTTTGAGCCCACCAGGTCCAGAGCATGTGGCCAGTGCCCTAACCACTGAGCTATGGGTGCCCAGACCCCAGAGTTCTTTCTTTTTTTTTTTTTTTTTTTTTAGACAGAGCCTCAAGCTGTCACCCTGGATAGAGTGCTATAGCATCACAGCTCGCAGCAACCTCCATTTCCTGGGCTCAAGCGAGTCTCTTGCTTCCGCCTCCCAAGTAGTTGGGACTACAGGCGCCCAC
>CAUYRH010023794.1:0-40373 GCA_963574655.1 Perodicticus potto
GAGGTGATTGGGGAGGGATGGGGCGTGGAGGGGCTGGTAAGAGAGGTGGTTGGGGAGGGATGGGGCGGGGAGGGGCTGGGAAGAGAGGTGATTGGGGAGGGATGGGGCGTGGAGGGGCTGGTAAGAGAGGTGATTGGGGAGGGATGAGGCGCGGAGGGGCTGGGAAGAGAGGTGATTGGGGAGGGATGGGGCATGGAGGGGCTGGTAAGAGAGGTGATTGGGTAGGGATGAGGCGCGGAGGGGGTGGGAAGAGAGGTGATTGGGGAGGGATGGGGTGTGGAAGGGCTGGTAAGAGAGGTGATTGGGGAGGGATGGGGCGTGGAGGGGGTGGGAAAAGAGGTGATTGGGGAGGGATGGGGCGTCGAGGGGGCAGAATGGGAAGAATAGAGCAACAGCAAGTACAGGTAAACTGGGGGGCTGGTCGGTCCCCAGATAAGTCTTGGCATGTGAGTGAATCACCAGCCCACAGCTGGGGGGGAGGGACTGTGGTGCTGGTGCTTCTGTATTTTGTAGCAATCCCATTTCTGGGACATCACAACAGGGTGGCGGTCAGAGGTGAGTGCTCAGCCAGCAGTTAAACCACCTCTGTGCTAACAAGCCTAGCAATCAGGTTGTGAAGGGTCCTGGCTGGAGGAAAAAAAAAAATTAAAACCAAACCCCAGACCTCTTGTCAGACTGCAAGGAGAATTATATTTTTGAACTAGTCTACAGTGTGGACAGGAAATGACCTCTCCACAAACTGCTTCTTTAAAAACAAGCAGTGGTGCCTAAAGCTATCCAGCTCCTCTCTCCCTCCCTCCCTCCCTCCCTCCTTCCCTTCTCCCTCCGAACCTCCCTCCCTCCCTCCCTCTCTGGAGCTCCTGCGCTCTCCCTCTCCCTCCTCTCCCTCTCCCTCCTCTCCCGTGCTCCCTCCCTCTCCCCTGTAGCTACCGAGGGCTCCCACCGCAGTTCCCAGCCCGTGCTCCGCCTGCCTGGCTGCCTCCGTGTGTGCGAGCGCCTACTTTGTACTGCGAAGCACACAGCCCATGTGCTCTGCAAACGTTCCTGATACTCTGTTTCGCTTGATTCTCGACAAGCAGGCAAGATGTCCAGCACGCCGCATGACCCCTTCTATTCATCTCCTTTCGGCCCATTTTATAGGAGACACACGCCGTATGTGGTCCAGCCAGAGTACCGCATCTATGAGATGAACAAGAGGCTGCAGTCTCGCTCAGAGGTGAGTACTTCAACCCGCTGTGTGTTTGGGGAGTTTTTTTTTTTTTTTTTGCAAACTGTGCATGGGCTTTTCCTGGGGTTTCTGGCAGAATTTTACATATGGGAAGTGTCCCACTAGATACCACCAGGAACGTGGGGGGCGAGTGCCAGCACAAACCCACTAGTTTGAACGGTGGATGTCTAGGGACAGCAACTCCTGGAGCAGGGGACAGTCTCTGCCGGAATCTCCAGAGAGACAACCCAGCGCTTGCTCCCAGAAATGTTGCTCTCCCAGAACTCTGATGTTCCCAAGCTCCGAGTCGCTCCTGTTGGTGTTTCTTGAGATGTAATGCCAAGGGTGATCATTTGCATCCAGCCCTTTTTAAATTTGTTTTCTAACAAATTCCAGGGGAAGCCGGCTTTGACCTGCATTTGCTTTTCAGAGTCACCAGCATTGAGGTAAAGGGGGCAGAAGAGTAACCCTGCCCACTTTTCAGAACGAGCTCTGGACTGACACATGGGTGTGTGTATTTCTGTGTTGAATT
Source organism: Perodicticus potto (assembly GCA_963574655.1). Lineage (NCBI taxonomy): Eukaryota > Metazoa > Chordata > Mammalia > Primates > Lorisidae > Perodicticus > Perodicticus potto. The sequence goes on from CAUYRH010023794.1 coordinate 1,740, forward strand.
CAGAAACCAGTTGCTTGGGGCAGGGGGATTCTTGACTTTCTCCTGGCAGCTGCTCGGACCTTCGGACACCAGGAGGCTCAATGTGAAAGTCAGTTTTAGTTTTTGCATATTTGGGATCTTGTGCCTGAAAGAGGAAGACTCAGCCTCCCAGGGAGGCAATGAGGAACTCTGGGAGCAGAGAGAACAGGACTTTCAGAACTTTCCTAAATGCAAAACTCCAGACTCCCCTCCTGCAGTTTAAACATTTGGTGTCAGTGGCCCTTTTCTCTGTGCAAGCTCAGCTGACAGGTCTTGGTGCTCCGCCACCCACCTGTAAGTTGGGGTGTTGTTCTGAAGCTGGTATGTTCTGAAAAGGAGTTTGTTATAGGTGTACTAAAGTCACTTTAGAAAGTAGAAATTGCTAGGAATTTGGTCTTCTCTGCAGAGAAAAAAAATTACCCAGAGGATTTATGCCAAAGTGCTTTTAGGGAATAGCTTTGGTGGAATTTTAGATTGAAGATTGACTTTTAACTCTGGAAAGAGACTCAGTTTAGTTTGCAGTATAAAATAAAACACAATTTGCTTGAATTATCAACGGAGCCATAGAGAATTCATAACATTTAATGTAATTAATGCAGCTAACAAGATGTGACCTGCTTTCTGATTGGCTAATTGCTGAACAAGGACTTAGGTTTTTTTTAAAAGCTGGGCTGTCTTTATCACTGCTATCTTCTTTATATGCTAATATACCATAGATATTAAATATAATTGCTGGTACTGTTGCTCTTTCCAGAAGCGATTGGCTTCTAGAGTCCTGCAAACTCTGTTTTGCTTAGAGAAGTAAGCTGCTGGCAGTGACTGATAATTGTGTGTGTTGTTTTGTGTGTGTGTTGTGGTTTGTTTATTTCCTTCAGATCTTTATAACTGTGTCTTGGAATCTTACATTCCTGCATAAATTGTTGGTTTGATATAGCTTGTTTTAAGAATTAGGGCAGAAAATGTCTTGTCATTCAGGGACATAGTAATTGAAATGCAAATTTGAAAAATAAAAGTCTTTAAAAATATGATTCATTTTTAAAAGGGGAACAGGGACCATTATGGTTCAATTCTAGAAAAGCAGCAAGATTGAAAAATAACTTGTGGCCACCTCACATTTTAGAAAGTTTTTGAGGAGTTGCAGAAAGAGATTTTTCATCCACCCCCTGGCAGGTTTCTCTGCTATCTGCATGCCCTTGTGGCCCATAGCACTAGGCCAGTTCTGAGCTAGGAGACTTGGTATCTATGAGATTGCCCTACCCTGGCCCTTATAAAAATCCATGCCATGGAATACAATCCCATATTTGTTTCCCATTTGAGACAAGGCATTTGAAAAGAACCCCATCAGTAGTGTGCTTTTCAGAAATGGCATGTTATTTTTTGTCAGAGCTAAACTCGGGAACTCCTAACTTTTGGATCTTGGGGGATCGCTTTTAAAGATTGAGCTCTGAGCAGGGAAAAAGCTCTACTTCACAGCTTACGAACTGGAAGAGGAAAGCTTGCCATGTCAAATCTGAAAGATTTTTTTAAACCCCTCTGCCTATGACAGTAAAGAGCTAGGAACTATTTTCTGGTGTGTTCTATAGCCAACCTCTGTCCATGCTCCCCACCTCCTTAATTGATCATTTTTATAATTATCCAAATAATTGCTCTGACACTTCTTTTCTTTTCCAAGCAATAAATGGTGTCATGAACCCAATGCCTTACATTTATTTTCATTTCATGTAAAGAAAAGAAACAAACAAACAATTGTTCCTAAGATATTTCAATATTAATAATAAATAATAAATTTTGATCATGATGTGTCCTTAGGGGGGAAAAATAACTTTGCATGAAAAGTTACACGATGCCTTTAATCAATGATTGTTATCTGTGATAATGCTGTTCTCAGTCCTGGAAACAAAGTGGTTAGAATAAAATGCAATGATATCCAGCAAGAATTATGAGTTAATTTGCAGTCACACAATATCAAAGAGGTTCTTGAGTGATTCCTTTAAGAATTTAACCAATGCACACAGCCATTTGGGGCTACAGTGACTCAACTCTTTCTTTTTTCTCCTCCCTCTCTCTCAATCTGTCTCTTTTCTGGTTCCCACCCCTATAGTATGTAGTATCATTTCATTAATTCTAAACACACACACACACACACACACACACCCTTGGGTAATACTTTCAAGACTTCATTCCTTTTGGAACATAGACTTGGCTAGAATGAAATTTTAGCAAATCAGTTTGTGATTAAGAAATTATAATCAAGTTTGCAGAGATTTCCTAGAAACTTCTTTTCTTAATGGATAGAAATTAGTAAAGAGCCATGATGTTTTCCTACTCTTCTTCCATGGCTGACCCCAGGGTGTTCTCTCGTGGGGACTGATGTGTTTTCTTTCCAACTCAATACAATCAAAGCCCTTCAGAAGCTGGATAGTTTTAGTTGACAGAGCATTGGATTGGGAGTTACTCCTATTTTTAACTCTTACTAACTAGTTGGCATGGATCTTGGTTCCGCATCTGCAAATTACTGGCAGTTCCCCTTTCATCTGAAAATTCAGGTTGGTTTTCTTTAGTAAGAGAAAGTATTATGAAATAGAGTTAAGAGCGGAGACATTATTTCCTTGCTCATGGTATTTCACTCAAAATCACAAATGGAACCAAAATAATTATTATAGTGAAGACAACTTGGAGGTTCAGACCCTTGACAATCAGTCTTGCTTAAAGTTGGCTCTTTGAGCAAGTATCCTTGGACAGTGCAGCTACTCAGTACACATGTGTTGACTAGCCAATCAATGAATCAGGAGATGAAAGAGGAGAGTTTGAGAATGAATGTACCTTCCTTGAGAAACATAATTCTGATGTTTTTGGGGCCCACTCCCCCTATTGAGCTCAATCTGCTTTAGGGTTCTTCCCACTCCTTTTAAAGTGTGCACCCCACATCCTCCACATTTCTTTTATCATGGGATCATCCAGAACCCTAAGCTTCCAGGCAAAGGGAAGCAAGTGTCTAAGAGATTATAGGACTTCACCTCTCTTAAAAGGAATAGGAATGCATTAAAAAGCAAAGAACAACAAAAATAATGTGTTTAAAATGCTGCTGTTCTGGGAAATAAAATTTCTTTGCAACATTAGACTCTCAATGGAATTTCATAAAGAAATGTGTGGGTGTTCCCCCCACCCCCCATTTTAAAATGAAATCAAGAGGAACCAACTGTTTGAGCTTTGGGACACTGTCGGTCACTGCCATTCTCCGGCAGTGGGAAGGACTTAACTTTTCTGCTATATATGCTGTCATAAACTGACCTCATGTCTTCCAAAATTTATGCACTTAAGTGGTCCTTCTGTGCCAAACATATTTTGGAAGAATACAACCGCACAATTACATAATTTAACATTATATGGATAGTCAGATAGGATATAACAATAAACCTTGGAATTTGTTCTGTGAAAAGCTTCAATAAAAACAAAAACAATATTTTTTTTCATTTACTGGCAATGTACTATGAGATGAAAACATAGGTAAAATACACGGGAAACATCATAGTGAACATCATTTTAAGTGGACGGATTTAACTAATGGCGGATTATTATAGAATTTAGTAAAGTTAGAAAAATCTTTGTTAGAGCAGCTAACTTTTCTATACCTTGTTTTCTCATTCCAAGGACCTAAAATGTCTCCATTCAAATGAAGACGTTTTTAAGTATATGTATTTTTTCATGTTGGCCGCATGCTCATTTAAAAGAAAATGCCCTAAACACCAGAAAAATGTGAGTTCCATTATGCAATTCTTCTGTTTTAATATTTTTCTTTTATCAGTATTATACATCCCTTCCAAAAGAAAAAAAAACTGTTATTATAGTCAGGAGCCGCACACACAAGGATTTTATTTAGAATTACAATTTTTAGTTTTACAGGATTTAATATGAATGTTAAAAATGTTTGAAGACTTTGAAATTTAAATCTGCTGGTTTTCACCCCTCCTCAGCTCAAATCTAAAACTCCCTGGGGAGGAAGAGGGAAAGAGGGGGACCTTAGTCCTCTTTTCTTTCAACGACATTTTTATATACTTTAGTCACAGGGTTTCACGTTGTAACATCATGTTTATTCATGGAATAGCTTAGTATCATTGATGTTCAGATGGAATCTAGTTAAAATGAGATTAGTTATTTTGGATAGGTGAAAAAAAGGAAAATGTTTTGTGATAACTTGGAGGGCTTTCCCCCCCCCCCTTAGAAACATACAAAGGAAAATGTTGCTGTTGCTCTGAGGTAAATGAATGATTTTCGGTGTTAAAAACAGAACTTTGCAAGTTTTTTGTAGGAGGTTGGTGAGGTGGGGGGAGGGGATGGGTGGTGGTAAGGAAAGCTATTTTGAAAATGTTAAATGAAACCAAAAGTACAGTTTTAAAAATGAGAACTTCCAAACTCTCTTATTTTTCAGGCTTTCTACATGGCCTCAGAAAACAAATTGCAAGAGCCTTGTACTGATTTTATTTTCCTGACGTCTTTTTGTGTTGTTTTTTTTTTCCATTTTCTTACTATGGAAACTGTTTTTAATTAAAAATCGCTGCAAACTTTCAACTCAAATTTAACACAGATTCTTATCAGCTTTCAATCAATGCACATTTAAATTTCTCCCTTTTTGGAGTGTAAATTATGATGTAGGATTTAAACACTATGCATTTTTTAATTTAGCTTTTTGTTTGGGTTTCAGAAAGAAATTAATTTAAATTGTATGGAGAACAAGACCATAAATCTCCTTTTATTACCGCTGTCCACATTAACTCATTTTTCATGTGAAACGCAGAGCAACCCCCTTTCTGAACAAGAAAACAAAACAAAAAACAATCTCAAACATCCAACTTTATAAATTGTTAACAGCAAGATTCACACACTTACTTATCTGGATTTGGTGGTGGGCCTCAAAATATAATTGATGTGGAACAACAATCTCTCCTTGAAGTGTCAGAAAATGCAGCATTTAAAAAAAAATGTTCAACTGATGTCGATGCTACAAATACCTTTGTCATTCTGACCAAAACATTTTCTTTTCTTTTTTTTTTTTTTTTAAATCAATAGGAGTCCAGTTTCTTTTTTTCTTTTTTTTCATTTTTTATATTTAAATTCTGTTAGCACGCCTTTGAACTGAAATAGGTAATTATTAATACTTAAAATTGGGACCATTCTTTCAAGAATTTTCATACTTCAGGCAATTACAATATTGCAATTGAAATAGTTTGGAAATGCAGAGATGGTTAAGACACTTTCCGACCCTTGAAGCTTATGATTTGGTGATGACAGGTGGTGGTGCAAACCCACTGTTATGTGAGGAACCATCGTAGGTTATTGAGCTGTGTGTGATGAGTGCACTCTCAAAGGAAAAGGCACATGCCTTTCTAGAAGGGAGGCACAGAATAACCAGCACCTCTAGAGTTTCCCCTGCTTGTTGACAAGTTCTCCATGCCTCAGATCAGGTAACCTTCTTGATCACCCCGTATGGTAGGTGCTACTAACATCTGCACTTTTACCCATGAGGAGCCTGGGAACAGAGAGTTTCTGTACATTGTCCATGGTCAAGTGTGACTTCAGAGGTTGTACTTCTAACTACTGTGCCACAGCACCTCTCTTGAAATAAGAAATACCAGCCAGGGCTCTGATTGCAACTATAGAAAGTTTTACTGTGAATACATTCATTTTTTTCTTAGGACAACTTGACTGTGGAAATGACTTAGGAGTTGACCCATCCACTTAACTTGGTTCTCTACTAGTTGTACCTCAACTGCCTGACTTAATTTCATAACAGACCGTGTGAAATTCCAAGAAACGGAGCCCGGGATGAAAAATATGCCCTGGTGATTCAAAACAAACAAAGCCAACAAACCAAATAATACTCCTTAGTGAAGAATATTTGGTTTGCTCACTTTATCAATCCGGGGAGTCATTGGAATTGTATTAGAATCTCGTGCACAGTTGTCATGAAGTTTTATTTATTTTGTACTTAAGTCGTGTTTTTACTTCTGCCCCGTGCTTGATTCTTCTTAGTCGTGTTCTGCGAAAGCTGGTGTTCTGATTGTTTTAAACAGTAACAGGATGAGTATCAAAGCTGTCCCCCTGTGGTGCTGTCGCTCCTTCTGCAATAATGACCAATATTATACTTTAGGCGATTAAATGAGAATTAGGATTTGGCATAGTATTGGCTTCCTTTGCAGGTGATCCAGTAGGAATCTTAGAGAAAATAAAGATGTAGAGGGGAAGAACTGACACGTTCAGCTTCTCACTGTCCTAGTTAATCCACGCTCTGTCCTCCCCACATCCTGTGTCTCGGCAGAGGGCCTTTGTGGGAGGTGGCGTTTCCTTCCTACTCTTGCAGCTCTGTTAGCCACCTAACATTCCTGCCAGTTGCTGGAGATAAGATGAATATCCTCATTTGGTCCCCCCAAAGCCAGAGAAGCTTGTATTTGGGTGCTCCTTTAGCAGACAGGAGACAGAGGCTTGGAGGGTGAAGCCTGTCTGAGTCCAGCATAGACATCCTGGGATCGAATCCCCAGGGGCTGGGTCTTCTAACCACCCGTTCAGTGCTCTTTCCTGGAGCATTCTGATGAGCAACAACACTGGCTCGCCAGCTATACCCTGCCCTTAGGTTGGTACTACTTTGACCAGGCTAATTTGAAATTTTAGTCTTCTAATTAAAAAATAGAAGTTTCGCCTTAAAGATTTGCCATGCCCCTCTGACGAAGAGGGAACTACCCTTTGCTAGTGACGTTATAAGCCCTTATTCTCTCTTTTTTAGGGGATGGCCTCCAACTGTACCCCCGCTCCCTCATCCCACCTTATCGTATGTTCCCCACACACTGCCAAGGAGATACTTTGATGCATACAGCTGACCATGGGGGTCTCTAGCTCTCCCTCCCGCCTGGAGCAAGCCCTATGCTCCTTGCTCTGGCTTTAAGGCTGTCCCGATCTGTTTCTTCTTCATTGTCCAGTCTCATGCCCTATTTAGTTTACTGGGCTTGAGCCATAAAGGATGCAGGCCGATTCACATCTCCAGGCCTTTGTGCTCAGTGGTGGAATTTCGGGCACATGGCTTCTTATATAATAACCCATGTGAACATTGGGCAACCTCATTTGAATCAGAATTTGGCATGGCAGGAGCTTTGTTTGCAGGTAATCAATTAGGTAACTCAGAGAAAAGGACAGGGAAGAACCATCCCAGCACGTAGGAGGCCCTCAGCTTAGATGTCCTGTTCCCAGAGAGGCCTTCCTCAGTCTCCTCAATTAAGGGAAGCCCCAGTTTATTACAAGCCCTCTTCATCTTCTTCCTAGGAATTATTGCAAGCTGATATTTTCTTGCTTCTTGTTTATTCCCTGTTTGTTTGTCCTCGATAGAATTTAGGTCTCATGATGTCGGAGAGCTGGTGTCTTATTTATCATTATCTTCCTGGTACCCTGCAACACTTGACTGATATGCAAAAAAATTGTATATCTGTTGAATAAGGGAAACTAGGTAGTTCTGGCACCATACAGACTGACACTGGAGCTTCTCCTGCGCACCAACAATTGCCTACGGTTCCAGCTGGAGAAGGGTCTGTGGGTCTCAGGGCCTGTCAGTGTCCCCTGGAGGAAAATATACCCACACCTGCTGAGAAAAGCAGCCCCAGAAGGAAGCATTTCTTCTGTGAAGGGAGACTTGACCCGAGAATGTTGTTCTCTGAGTAGAATCTCATGGCTTCTGATTGAAATTGTTTATACTTCTCCTAATTCTTTTCCCTCATTTGACGTTGCTACTACTTCCCTCTCTCCGGAGCTACTGAAGCCATGAATTATGATATAAATCATGATAGTGCTCTACATTTCCTGGAACACTTTTGAATTTTAGGAAAGTGCTTTCAGGGACGTTCATTAGCTTATTCGAAGTGATTTGCCCAACCGAAAATGTAGGAAGCTATATCGGCATATGACGCTGTGGTCGCTAATAACCGTTTGCTAAAGTGTAGGGTGTGTATGGGAGAGAGAGGGTGTGTGGAAGATAGAACCACTTGTTCCAATCACATTGTGTTTGTGTATGAGTGCATCTCTTGGTTAGGAAATACACATAATCTTTTCCACAAATTTTTTTGGAGGGAAAAAAACTGACCCGCCTTGAATAGAAAGGCCTGAACTTCGTTCTGACTTACATTAAGACAGATCTGAGGGCTGAGTGTGGTGGCTCACACTTGTAATCCCAACACTGTGGGAGGCCAGCGTGGGAGGATCATTGGAGCTCAGGAGTTCAAGACCAGCCTGAGCAAGAGCAAGACTCACAATTTTACTAAAAATAGAAAAAACTAGCTGGGCATGGTGGTGCATGCCTGTAGTCCCAGCTATTTGGGAGACAGAGGCACGCTACCCAGGGCACGAAGTGAGACTCTGCCTCAAAACAAAAAACAGAACAAAACAAAACAAAAATGATAGAGTTGAGTCTAAACCCTGGCTCTGTCTCCTACTGGCTGTACGATCTGAAGTTTCTTGTCTTTTCTGAGCCTTACTTTTCTTCACCTGAGTTTTAAGATTGCAAAGTGCCAGTGCAGGTCAAATACCCAGTAGTATCTTATAACAGGTGCTAAATAAACAACGACTATGATGATTATGAGGATGCCTGTATTCACCTTCTATCAGCACGTGAAGTAGTATGAATAATGCAAAACTTTGCTTCATTCCTAAAAGTAATTTTAAAAATACTTTTTACACGTCCTGCACTAGCTTATTTCAATTTAGTGAACAAAACTTGCAGTAACATATTCTAGCACTTGGAATGTTGGTGTTCTCATGTATGATAATACTGTAACACTGTCACAGCAGTGACGGCATGGTCATCGTATACCTGGTTGTGGGAGGGACATGCCTATGGTTGAGTATCAGGAGCTGACCAAAATACAGGACCAGACACACTCCATTTTGGTAGTAAAAAGCCATGACTGGGGTTTTCTCCATATAAGAACTCACTGGAAATAAGTGAATGATGAAATGTTCCATGTAACAAGTGTCTTTGCAGGGCTGTCTCAATGGGGGCACCAGGAGAGGGCCGGTGGGAGCACACAACCTTGTGGCCCCACCTGGCCATTTTTTCCATAAAGAGTGCTTGTCAATATGCACCCAGGTATGGACTTTCCCAAGAAAGCTGGGTCAGCACCTGTTGGAAGCCAGAAGCACCCCCTGTGTGTCAGGGCTGGTACCCAGGTCTTTCCAGCTGATCCATTGTGACGCCTTGTGGCTTATCCCTGGACACAGTGAAAATGCACGTGTGGGTGGATGTGGTGATGAGCTAAACATTACCACGGGGGTCATTCTGGCCAGAGGGATCGGGCAGATGGGTAGTACCCAACACTCAACTCTGCTATCTTTACAGATGCACCAGACATCTGTCCCACTCATTCTAGGGATTTTTCACATTGAGTTTTTAAAAATTATGCACACCTTCCTATACTTGATTTCATTGGCCAGGGCACTCAATGATTTTTAGTTGGACCTCTACACTAAAAATAATTTTTCCATCAACCTTTTTAGACACGTGTCGTGCACAGATCAAACATTAAATTGTTTGCTGCTTTCCTCCCCTTTTTGGGAAGGTCGTAGAGCTTGTTCTACTTTGCTTCCCAATGGGGGTCATTTCTTAGAACTCAGGAGGATTTTATCTTGATACTGAAGATCTGTGTAGACAAGCAAACACTAAGCCAGTAAACAAGCCCGACCATTTGGCCATATACACAAAAGGCAACTCTTCTCATGCCTTGTAATTTGAACAATGATTACCTGCAATTGGCTGAAATCGCTTACTTGAAATTAAGCAGTTGGTGCCTATTACCTGCATTTGAAAGGTTCTGATTTGGTGGAGCCCACCACTCCCAAATTAGCTGAATCCTAGAATTTCAGGGCTGGAACAGACATGAGAGATCATTTAGTCTGAGCTTCTGATTCTAGAAATGCAAAAACCAGACCCAGGTGAGTGTGTACATTGCTTAGTTGGGCTGTACATTGCTGCCAGTTCATAGGCAATCTCAGGGTTAAGTCGCAGGACTTGGCTGTTACTACATAATAACTGGGAGTTTTCCAAGTCTAAACGCTCTTACCAAGCACTAATTTGTACCTCAACCTACGAAAGAAAACTTTCACGTTCTAAGCCCCGGGTCTTGTTTTCTCCTAGTTTTCCAGTTGTCTTAAAATGGCATCATGCTATTGATAGTGACAAACATATCCTTAACCTTGATTGTCATTGGATTTATGACATTTGTGGCCAATTTATTTAAACTAAAATTGCATATGATTTAAAATCTATGCCTACTTTTTATCTTAAAAATATAGTATGTTATTAAGGTAGTGTATTTATGAAATATGTACAACAGTGTGTAAAGAGGCAAATAAAAATTGTCTTTAGTCCTAGCATGCAAAAAATTGCTATTAACATTTTTGTCCGTAAATTGAATGCTAAGATACACATACAAATATCTTTACCTGCTTGGGAATACACTGAACATCCTTTTGAATCCAGACCTTTTAATTAAAATTGTGAGTGTTTTACTGTGTCCTTAAATCTGCTCGAAATATAACCTGAGTTGCCTATATTATTCATATATATGTTTACATTTTAAGAATTAACACCGTATAGATGCTTAAACAATTACTTGGCTCCTTGGTACGTCTTTTTGTTTGTTTGTTTTTTGAGACTGTCTCAAGCTGTTGCCCTAAAGTGTTGTAGTTCACAGCAACCTCTAACTCTCGGGCTCAAGCCATCCTCTTGCCTCAGTTTTTCTATTTGTAGTAGAGACAGGGGTCTCGCTTTTGCTCAGACTCGTCTGGAACTTGTGAGCTCAAGCAATCCACCTGCCTTGGCCTCCCAGAGTGCTGGGATTCCAGGAGTGAGCCACCACACCCGGCCTCCTTTGTGTCTTGATCTGAACTCAGAGAGTTCCACATTCTTAGCAATCCATCTTATCCGCTGCTAAGGTAGACACATGCTCCTATAAAGGAGTTAACTATGGTGGCTATCAGAGGACCATGAGCATTCGGTAGTAGTCAGAAATCTTGAATCCAGGGATCTCTGTCTCCTTTCAAGAAAAATATCCACTCCCACCCCACCCCAACTCCCTGACAGATTCTTTTCACTTTAGCTTTCCTGTCTCTCGTATTACTTCTGTGTCTAAAGGCAGCTAGTGTGCAGCCTTGCTTTAAAAAGTCCATAGGAAATATTTTTGCACAATTCTTACTGGAAAGAGGGAAGCCTGAATTAATCTTAAGGGTTAATGTTGACCTTGAATCAGTAGGTTGGCACATCGTGTGTTCATTTATGGCGTTGTTTGAAGAACATGTCTTTGATTCAAGGGGAAAAGGGATATCTCAAAAAGCTATGCTGTGTGTTATGTGTAATTATCTTGTTTTCTTCACTGGATCGAAGAGATCCTTGTAGCCAGATACTATCATATATATGTTTATACTATTGTGGCAATTGATATTCTTTGTAGCCAATGACAATCTACTTTTGTGTATTTTTTTTTTTTTTTTTGAGACAGAGTCTCGTTCTGGTTGCCTGGGTAGAGTACCGTGGCATCAGCCTAGATCACAGCAACCTCAAACTCCTACTTCAAGTGATCCTCCTGTCTCAGCCTCCCAAGTAACCAGGACTATAGGTACCCAAGAAGATGCCTGGCTAATTTTTCTATTTTTAGTAGAAACAGGGTTTTGCTCTTGCTCAGGCTGGTTTCAAACTCTTGAGCTCAAGGGATCCATGCCCCTCAGGCTCCCAGAGTGCTAAGATTACAGGTCTGAGCCACTGCACCCTGCCTAGCAATCTGTATTTAAAGGCACATTTCATAGATGCAAGCAGTTTGTAACTGGTCTCTGAGTTGTACTGTTTTTATATTGGTAATATATATTTTATAAATGAGCCTTATATACACATGCTTCTATTACAGTGCAGTGGTGTGTAGTGAAATTGTGTGCCCTATCATAGCCTTAGCATCTAGTGCTTAAATTCTGGAGTCATATGGTTTTACTCTTTACTTAGAGGCTGTGTGACCTTGGGTATGTTAATGTCCCTCTCTGTGCCCGGATTGCCTTCATGGGTACTGAGGATGCTGACAGAAGCTATGTCTTTGGGTTGTGATAAAGATTGAGTGAGACAAGCCTTACATAGCACCTGTACTCTCTAAGTGTGAACTGTTATTATTATGACTTATTTGTTTAATGCTATTACTGGTGTGGAGATGAAAAGGGCAGTGTCTCTGCCTTACAAGAGCCTAGTGAGGTCACGGTAAGGATTTATAGAGAAGGAAGGTCCCATGGGAGTGGGAACTGGCCACTTTGAGAAGGGTGGTAGGAAAGGTATTTGAGGCAGAAGGAACAGCACAGCCAAGGAAACGGAGCCTCGAAAGGGCATGTGATAGTTGAAGAAGGGTGAGTGTTTTGGCATGGCGGGGGCTTGAGGTTTGGGGTGCCCATAGGAGTGTGTGTGTGTAGGCCCGGAGAGGGAGACGGGACCAAACTGTGGAGGTGTAGCTACGTCACGCTGGGGTCGTTAGTCTTTACCCTCCAAAGACTATACGTTGAACTGTGACCTGGTGAACAGGAACAGAGCCTGGCAGGCCTGTGTGCCTTCTCTGCACTCTGGATTCCTCATCTGGAAAATGGGACAACGGTGGTCTCCACCTCCTAGAATTGTTTTAGGGAGTTGACAGAAGATGTCGAAGCCCTTCGATCCATACACGGCCCAGGGTAAGGACTCAGCCTGCAGCAGCATTTAGGGAACTGGCAGAGGCGGGTGTGGGCGCAGGGGTGGGGCCGTGAGCTGTGCCTCTCCGGGGGAGCACTCCCTCCGTGGAGGGGAGGCTGCACATCTTTCTCCAGCATATTTGTCTGCTGAGAGGAAGGAATTGGTGGAGGGGAGATGCACAAAGGAAAAATTACACGTACTTACTGCCTGCCTGAGCTATTTTTAGCCTCGTGTGTCTGAGGCAAAGGATGGATTTTCATGGCATTTTTGAAAAAAGATTCAAAATTACCGTAAGGCAAGGTGATGGAACTTGCCCCGTGAGAGGCAACTTGCTCATCCTCGAGGCCCACAGTGTGGCCCATGGAACTTTCAGAGTGGGCTCCCCGAGTCTCTGGGCTTACACTTTCTCACTGCGTTGACAGACTTGGGATCTGTGTGGGAAAGCAGAAGTGATGTGCTCTGGCTTTTGGAAAACTCCCATGGCACCAGGACCCCGGGGTGAGGTGGGGATAAGGGGAATGAGAAAGCGGTACCGGGAAGAGAAGGCGGCAGGAGGGCAGAAACCATCCCCTGTCCCCATTTCCATGGAGTCAGAGTGGGAACAGCAGCGCGTCAACAGCGGAGGAGGGTCCCGAGCGTTTGGTGATGTGTGGAGCTTGCCAAGCCTGGGCAGTGTCTGGCCTTGGAGTTGCCCATCTCTACGTGTGCCTCATGTCACACAGCAGCTTCCAGCATTTACAGGAGTTTTCTGGAATCCTTCTCATCCCTCAGCCAACTTGTCCTGGCCTTGGAGAACTCTCTCCCTTCCCCGAACCTGCTTCCTAAGGGTTAGACCAGCTCTGAACACCAGGCCTCTCCCTTTAGCAGCAGAGTCTATGGCTCCAGTTAGGGCCTGCTTCTTTCTGTTCTTAATCTGCCACGGTCAACATTGAATCCGGGAAACAACATGCTTTGGACCCTGTCTAGTCTCCTTCGGCTCTTTCTTCCCACGTTCTGGGACGAGGGGTCTTGCCCCTTCCCAGGGTCTTCCTTTTCCACACCAGCTGGCTGCAGCCAGAGGACCACATTTTGCCTCCAAAGCTGTGGGGACCATTGTCTTAAACCTTGCACGCCAAGGTAGGCCCGGTGACTGCTTTTTCTGTCATCATAAAAGAAGCTCAAAACGCAAATGCAGGATCTACTACAATTCGAGTTCAGGTGTGTGTGCCCTGTATAGCCAGTTTGGATTTTTTTTTTAAAAGGTTAAAATTCATCTAAACCAAGACTAGAAAATAAGCTTCAGGTGTCAGGTTATTCTGAAAAGACTGTTAATGCCTGTTGGCTAAGTGCATTAAACTGCTCTGAAATGATCACTTGTATGTACTATTTTAAAAACCGCTTGCTGGGATGGCGATTTAAACCTGTTTTTTCCTAGACTCAAAACTTCATGTTTGTCTGTTGAAAGAAAATACTGTATTTGAAACAAATAAACATTAAAATATAGTTTATTATCTTTCCAGGCGTTTGTCTGAAAGGAAAATATGTCAAGACATTTAGAACTTGAAATCTCAGCCTTAATTCACTCCATTGTGTTTCCAACGAGCTCAGCGCTGTGTAATATTAGCCGGTCTCTGGAGACCTCCTTGAAGGGATACCAGATACCTCTGGTCTAACTAGAGAACGGGGGAGGTGGGAGCGAATGGATGGGGAATGGTTTCCAGTCCTAATTCTATATTTCCTGTGACTTTTTTTTTTATGGAGGCAGAGGAAAAGGAGAGAAGAAAGAACTCCGCTGTTAGTTTTATTATGGCTTTGATTTTAAAACCATTTAAGAAGTAGCATTCACGGTGGCTCCCTGCCGTGTCTGGGATGGAATTGCATTGACTCATTCATTCTTCAATAACTTATTGAGTTTTTTTATTATGTGCTCAGTGATGGAAGACCACATAAAAACCCTGCCCTCAGGATGCTCACAGCCTAGAGGGGAACACAGCCAGCTGAACATCTAGTTATGACCGAGGGTGGCAAGTGTCATGAGGGGCAAGAGCATGCTATTGAGAGCAGTGGGGACAGAAGGTTTCCCAGCCCCAACTGTGCTATTGGGACACAGGCGGGGACACACACACGGGCACTCACTCTGAGTTGCTTGTGCTATGTATTAAATTGTGACCCAGATATTCATACGTTCAGTTTAGATCTTGACAGTGCTACGTATTTGATGATCTTTGGAGGAATTAGTCTCCTTAAACATCCAAAAACAGGAAGATGAAGTTATGAGGCATAAATGCCCCATGTGATGGCTGCAACCATCTTAATCTATTGTAATCTAATTTGGGTAAGAAAAAAAAAAGGAAGCTTCTTTAAACCCACTGTAAAGCTAAGATATTGCAAATATATGTGTATATACTTTTTTTTCCTATGAGAAAGTGTGGGAGTATAGGGTGGAAATTTTCATCTTTACCGAGGAGCTAATCATGGTAATTGATGTGAAACTTCCAACTTGTTACTTAGTATATTTAGTGAATTAAAAAAAATTAGATCCCCTGTCACCGATTGTGATACATAGATGGCTTGCTAGACATATGTTACTCAGATTGATATTGAACACCCCAGCCTGCCAGATCCTCCTGCCTCAGCCTTCCAAGTAGCAGGGACTACAGGTGCCCACTGCCATGTCCGCTCTGCTAGACAAGGTTGAGACGACTTTAGGAAGAAAGCATTTTATGCAAATCCTTGGGTGGTTGAAAATCCATAAATTCTGAAAGCAGAAGTATAGGTGAGGAAAAAAAGCCTAAATCTTAAAAAGCTGAGAGCAGAAATGATGCTAATTGTAGAGATCATTTATGGAGTGATTTCTACTTGCCAGGCCCACAGCTAAGTGCTCTAGGACATGGTCTCAGCTAAGCCAGATTCCACTGTGGTAAGCCGTGGTCTTCTCTCCATTTTTCAGATGACAAAACTGAGGCTGAGAGAGGCTTAGTAATTAGCCCAGGATCTCACAGCCAGCAGTAGGCACTGTGGCTTAAACCTGGGTGTGTTCAAGTCAGAGCTCAACTTGCTTGTCAACTCTGTTGACTCTCTAGGCAGTGGTCCACTTTACAGATGAAGAAACTGAGACTCAAGGAGGTTAGAGCAGGTCCAGAGTTAATCCCATGAGGCATAATCAAAGCCTTCCTTGTTGGTTGATGACTTTGTCTTCAGTTCCTCAGTGATCCCCACCTTCCACTATGGGACCAGTGTGTGTATAGTCTACTGTGAGGGTCACACCACCACACCTTGCCATAAACCTGGCTCACGTTTGGATAAGCAGCACAGAACATAGGGCCAGAGGCAGAAAAGATATTCTAGAATTTTCTTGACTGAAGGAAGAACATGAAAGAAGTAATGTGCCCCTTGGGTTATTACAACAGGTGAGACAACAAACCCTTAAGTGCCACACGGACAAGCCCAGTGTCTATTTTTTCAGGCATGTCAGCCCATAGGACATGTCTGCATGAATGAGAAAATGAGGCTCCCTCTGGGTGAGGCTGTGGCCCTTTTGTGCCCAGGAAATCTTCCTGGTCTTCCTGGAAGACATTAGCACCACAGGGCTTGGCAACAGCTTTTGGATTTCAGCCCCTGTTCCTTTCCCCTTGGCCAGCTGGTTTTTGTAGTGTGCAAATTACCCAACTGTACATTTCAGGGTATTTTTATTTAATTAGGTTGTCCAGAGTCCTACACAGGACCTGAAATCTAATTGATGTTCACTAGTGACTAAATACAAGACAGATTTTGAAAGGTGGTACTAAATTGTCTTCTGTTATTAAAATACAGTGCATATAGGATGGTGTTTTGGCCACTTGTCAAAGAGAAGGTTGGGATTGATTTTATAAGGGATTATTGGATTTATTGAGGAAGAAGAAGGGCATCCTGGTTGAAGGGAACAAGGCTTAAGCAAAGAGGTTGGGGAAGGGATAGGATAGGGTTAGCTGACCTCAGCACAGGAAAGTTTCTGTGGGCGTGAGGGAGTCATACGTTGGTTTCCACGCTTGGGCACCATGTCCATTGAGTGTGATGTGAATGACACTTCGTGGAGCTGTGAAACTGGCTTGTTGTTTCTAGGGTAGACACTCTTCTTTCTCTATCCCCTGTGTGTTAGTCTGAATTCTCCAGAAAGCAGGATCAATAGGATAGATTTCCAGGGAGAGATTCATGGTAAGGAAGAAGCTGAGAAGTCCCATGATCAGCTCTTTGCAAGCAGGAGGCCCACGAAAGCTCGTGGGGTGATTTGAAGGCCTGAGAGCCGGAGAGCTGCTGGTGTAAATTCCAGTCTGGGTCTGCGGGTCTGAGAACCAGGAACATTAAGGGCAGGGAAAGATTTATGTCCAAGCTTAGTCAGGCGGAGTTCATTCAACCTTCTTCTGCCTTTTTGTTCCATTCAGGCATTCCGCAACTTGAATGATGCCCACCCATGTCAGGGAGGGCAAATGCTTTACTCTGCTCACCAATTCAGATGCTAACTTCAGGGAAAATACCATCACAGGCACCCCCAGAAATAACATTTAACCGGCTATCGGGGCAGCTCCTGGCCCTCTCGAGTTAAATTGGCTCTCACATGCTCTCCTGCCAAAATTCTGCCAACTCAGGTATAAGAGAGGCTGGTGCTAGAGGTTCTTAAATGTTTGGCTGAGGAGTTCGAATTGGCCATCATAGCAGTAGGGAACTACTGTATGTTCTTGAGCAGAACCAGTAGAATCTTATTCATTATCTCACTTGGTGCATCCTTATAAAGCAGGGCCAGGTATTTAGCGTAAAATAGGGTATGAAAACAGACTTGGGCTTTTCTTGCAGGAAACTTACAACCGAGTAAATGAGATGGACAGCAATTAAATAATCATAGAACTAATCTATATTTGTAATGTATAAAATGAGAGCTATATAACACAATGTGATCCGTGCTCTAGATGTAATCAAGCACGTTTCTATGAAAGCACAAAATAAAGCAAATCAACCTACACTGGTGGAAGTAATGGTCAGGGGAGGTTTCTTGGTGAAGTGAGGTTTTAGTTTTTACTCATTTAAAGAGCAAATGAGAAAAATGGAGCACAATGGCATTCTAAAGGAAGAACAGCCAGGAGAAGCCCTTGTGGTTGGAGGAGGCCAGTTTTCTGGAAGGAGGAGATGCCAGATGCCACATAAGGCTGATGAGGGGGGTTGGAGCCAGACCACCTTTGATCGTGGATAGAATATTAATGATTTTGTCTTTTTAATATTTTTTAAATTTCAAGATCTATGGGAAGTATGCTCCTTCCTGGGGCGGGTTGAGTGAAGTTATGTTATTGCAATAGCAGTTTGAAAACATCACTTAGGCTGCTGAGTGGAGATTGATTTGGAAAAATTTTAAAGTAGAAAAAGCAGGGTAGGTGTGGAGGCCGAAGCAGTGGATCGTCTGAGCTCAGGAGTTCTAGGCTCCATCTCTGAGAAAGAGCAAGACCCCATCTCTATTAAAAATAGAAAAACTCGCTGGGCTTAGTGGTGGGCATCAGCGGTCCCAGCTATGTGAGAGGCTAAGGTAAGAGGTTTGCTTGAGCCCAAGAATTTGAGGTTGCTGTGAGCTATGATGCCATGGCACTCTATCCAGGGTGACAGAGTAAGACTCTAAATAAATAAATAAACTGATGCAGGAAGATCAGAGAAGGATATTACAATTTTCCATATGACAGTGAATATTATAGGCAATGGATTGCCTAGGGAAGGTGTTGAGCTGTACCAGCATCCAGCCAATCTCTAGGCTTGATGGAATGTGAAAGGAGGGACACTTCCTAGGCTTCATCTCTGTCCAGTCTTGTCAACGGCATATACCTGGGTCCTCAAGCCCATATCACTGTATGTTTTAGAGATGTTCACTCTCCCAGCTTCCCTGAATCCACTTGAAATTGCTAGAACAGCGTATCCTTGATGATGCCCACCAATTCTGTCAAATTCTTCCACGGCCCCCTCTCAGGAGCTATGGATTCCCCAATCGCCCTCCTTTATCTCCTTTGATAAGCTTTACATTTTACATTTTTGTTGCTCACCAGTATTAGCTTTAAATTTTACATTTTCTTTACTCACTAGCTTGTTCAACATGTTTTTTTATTTTTTTTAAATCAAAGATTGATGGAGTTCATTTCCTTCCTCATTTTTGAGTCCCATTATTTCTCCATTTCTCCCTGGTTATTAGTAGTCCTGTTTTCTTTTAAGTGCCTCTTGCCTTTGAAAAGCTCTTGTAATTCTCTTAAGCACATTTGCCTTTTTGCTGGCCCGTCTTCCCTTTCCCTACAAGCCTTAAGTATGGCTTTAGAGTTTTCTTTCATCCCCTTTCCTCTTCTTCAGGTACAAGGACAGACACTTTGCTCTTCCAATATTGCTAAGCAGTGTCTAACACAATGTGGAGGTACAACAAATATTGGTTGAGTTTGCTGCTTTGACTTTGGTGGCATCACTTAAAATGCTTTCTGTACCTGCTCCCTTTTGTATCCACATATGTCTGTGTACAGTGAACTGAGTCCAGGCTTCTCTTGGGAAGAGTCTTGGAATAATTGATTCTTTGTGGATCTGCAACTGACATGAATTTTCACCCATGCCTGTGAGAATACCCCCCTCCAGTACTGAGTGTTTGCCATAAATACATATTATTTCAGTAAACTCTTATTGTTATGTTGACTTTCCCAATGAGTTGCGAGATGATTTTAGATGGTTTACATAATGGGTATCAGTTTCTATATCTGTTAAATGGCAATAATCAGAGAATAAAAAAAAATTTTAGGGACACGTAGAAGGCACACATTTTTTTTTTCTACATATGAGAATTACACTGGATTCCAATGATGTAAGGACAACCCAGACTGAGAATGAGAAGGGACTGAGGATGATTTGTTGCAATGAGCCCCTGGAAGCTTGAGTTGAATGTCAAAGGATTGCCTTGGATTGGAACCTGTCGCCAAAGCGAGGTCATCCTCTTTCTTCGAACCATATCTGGCCTGTCTTTTCTCACCAGGTTCATGTTAAAGATAAAAAGAGGTAACAGATTTGAGAGTGTTTTGAGTAAATATAAGCAGTGTACAAATTCCACTTTGGGAAACTCTCACTGAATCAATGGTTAAAAGGCATATACAATGAATGGAGCTTTTGGTTAGTGAAAGGAGATTGTTGAGGATTGATGGTCATAGTTATTTGTGGAAATAGCCTGTTGTTTGCTTCTTTCTATTAGTTTGGGGTCACTTTACTACCTTTTCCACTCATGTACCTAGAGATCTGTGTTGGAATTAGCTATGTAAATTGAGTCCTTAAAAAAAAGCCCTCCACAAACCTGTATGTTATATTTATAAACTTTACATTGTACTAAAGTCAGCAAATGTCACAGAATTAAAATCAGTAAATGCAAAAGTGAAGGTTTCCATAGCAACAGTAACTAACCCATATTGCACATAAAATGAAATGTACATTAGGATTTACATGTAATCGCCTATTAGTAGAGAAAAGTCCTATATGGAATAGGAGCGATAGGAGTACATTAGGTGACCCTGGCAACTCTTTATCTTTTAAACTCCAGGCTCTAGTTGCTGTAAATCTCTTGTATCTACCCAAGTTTTGACTCCTTTAGGGAAAATGAGGTAGGAAAAATTAGAAACAGCATTACAGCAGAGATGGGTACCCCTAGATTTAAATGCTGATGTATATCACTGTTGCATAAATTATCAATCAACTCAGTAGGTGTTTCTGAGAAAGAAATGGGTCCAGAATACTAAATGTTTATGAAAGTGTTGCATGTAGGGGGCTTAAGAAGAATTTCTGTCTCACAGTCAGTTGATCCAAACTTTCAGTGCTTTGAAACCGTGATGATACAAGATGATTTTATGACTTCAAGTTGGTTGTGAAGAAACACAACAGGAAGGTGACAGGATCAGAGACAGAGATGTGGGTCATAGTCTTAGCCCAGCATTTTACCCACCTGGCTGTCCTGTTGAACTTCACTTTCTTCCTGTAATGCATCCCTTGGCTACTGCTAAGGGTTCTGAGAACCCAAGAGGAAGGAGGAAGATACAGAGTACTTTGCAGAAACTGAAGCACTCTATACTCTCAATGCCCTCAATGGCATTGCCATTGAGTGTGTGCCTTTCATAAGCCAAATATCAGCCCCAATAGTTACACTTCGCCTTTGACCGGTTGTCCCTGGAGACAGCTTATCCTTGGCCAGCTGCTTATATAAAGGAATGTCTCTGCTCTGCTGGCCTGTGAGGCCCTGTTGGCGGAGGGCTCTGAGTCATCACAGAGAACACTGTTAACGCCTCCTCCAGATCCATCTAGAATAGACAAGACTTCTATTGGACAAAACTTTCTCTTATAAAATTGGAAGAAATTTGGGAGTGACTAATAAGTGATTCATTCTAAGATACAGTTGATTTTTAAAAATAATTTTAAGTAAAATCAATCATAAGCTTTCATTTTCCCTCTGTCTGTGTATGCTTTAATAATCTTA
The DNA here is from genome assembly GCA_963574655.1 of Perodicticus potto. NCBI lineage: Eukaryota > Metazoa > Chordata > Mammalia > Primates > Lorisidae > Perodicticus > Perodicticus potto. The sequence goes on from CAUYRH010023794.1 coordinate 22,967, forward strand.
ATATTCCATGGCTTTGCTCTAAATTCTCTAACTCAAGAGTCTGGGGTAGATCGCCAGGATCTACTTTTTATCAAATAAATGGAATAATTTAAAAATTTTTTCATATTAAAGCAATCAGCTAATTTCGTATTGCTTATGGAATTAGAATGAAGTTATCTGACTACCATCCGGATCAGCATATACCAACTAGCCCAGAAGACTTGTTCTTATCACAACCCTTTTTCTTGTGTGGTCTTTCTTGAGTTTTTTGGTTTTAATTCTTTCGTGTTTACCCAACCACTTTCAGCTACTATTTATTCTCAGATTGGTCCACTTTGCTTTCCAGTAAATACTTGTTGGCTGGTTTTTATTTCCTTACTTTTTGGTCCATCAGATGTTCCCTAGCCGAGACTCTGATATCACGTGTGTCTGTGACCATGGTGGTCTATCCCACTGGCTTGTATTTTCAGGATCATATCACCTTTTCTTACTACATAAGAAAAGAATAAGAATAAGAATTTTTGTTTCATACTTAATCAAAGGGCCTTTTTCTTTTTTTACTTAGACAAATGCTTATCAAGCATCACTATTGTGCATACATAAACAAGAATATGAATGAAATAAGTGCGTCAGGTGTTACTAAGTTTTATCAGATTCAGTATCTAACTTGTCAGAATTGTTCTTTGGTGCATATTTGTCCACGGTCTTCTATAACCTCTGTGACATCAAAAACATTGGTGTGATTGCCCTCTTTAAAATAACTCATTTCACATAAAATGCTGCAGCGCTTGGGCAGGCTTTGCATTATGTACACCTTGCTCGATTTCCTATTCAGTCCAGGGAAGTTACTAATCTTGTTGCGTACACACTCTCCCAGACTCTTACTCTCAACCATTTGGTTCAGAGGGGTTAAAGAGTGATCCATCTCTGTCTCCTAATTTCTTCCAAGCCACTCGCACTTACTCTGCAAATTATGATGCATCTGCTTTTAATATTTGCACATGCACAATGACTATGGTGGCTTGACAGAGATGGTGAATCGTAAGCTGGTGGTAAAGCACACATTGAGACATCAGATTGTTGGGAATGATGTGCATGTTAGAATTAACATAATTATAGAGAGAAATAGATATCTGAGATTTTACTGCACTTACTGTTTTGCAACTTTCTTCTTCACTTTAAAATGTATTCCAACATTTTTTCATTAAGTATAATATAAAACTGGACCTTAAGATCTGTGCAATTTCCAGCCTATGCATTACCATGACAGTCTTGTTGTCATCTAATTTTGTAGCAAATGTTTTCCATGGCTTTTGGTTTTTGTAGGAAATTGAAGATATTTAAAATGATACTGTCATTGTAACAGTCAAGAAGCAGAAGTAACCCACATGTCTGTTAACTGATGAATGGCTGAACAAAATGTGATTTATCCATACAAGGGGGGCCATAAAAAGGAATGAAATTCTGATCCATGCTACCCCATGGATGAGCCTCAAAAATGTTTGGCTAAAGAAAAGGAGGCCTGTCATAGAAAACGGCATATCACAGGACTAATAGGTGGCAAAAGTCATTCCTGTAATGGGTGTGAGCGATCATATGGGGATAATGGAAATATGCTGAAACAGGTTGCAGTGATGATTGTATAACTTGGTAAATTTACAAACTAAAACAAGCGGATTTTGTGATTTGTGAATTATATCCAACAAGATCATTAAAAACACTTTTTGCCTGCACTGCTGTTTTTTCAAATATTAAGTTTTAAAACTTAAAATATGCTACATGAAGTAAAATATAAAACTAATACTAAAATACGCTAAAATATTCTTTGCTTCAGAAAGCTTTCTTAGAATTGGAGCCTTTGTTTTTTATTTGTGTAACATTTTAAAGTCATAAGGTACAAGTGTAGAAAGCCTAAGGGGCAACGATTGATGAAAATTAAGCCCTTGATGTCCTAAGAGCTCCGGGTGGGTAGAAATCATTAACACCTCCAAGGTTAACTTCAGGCGAATGCTGGAATCCTTTTTCCATTATCTTTAGCCCATCCCTGTCCTCTGCTCTAGCACTTTTGGAAGACGGGCAGCCCATTCTATTTTGAGGCAATCCATCCTATTGTTTTAGGATTCCAGTTTTAAAAAAAAGTTTTAAAAGTTAAACTCAAGTGTATCTCTTAGTCACTTGTCAAATACCTATCTTTTTCTGAGCGTGTACCAAATAAGTTCATTTTCTCTCCCAGAATAGAGCCCTCTACTCTCTAAATACTGGGAGGTTATTCTCCCAAAGCTCTGGGTCTTGCCATTGCTGCACTGAATATCCCCAGGGGCCTCTACTCTTCTTTAAGTGCGATGGAGATGCCCAATGTGGCTTCTTGGCATTTGTACCAACCTGCTCCTTCACCTGTCTGATGCCCCATTGGGCAAGGAGCATCTTCGTTATCTGATTATTTTCCCCACCACTGGTTTGTCGAAGGAACTCTTAGAACATGGCCTTTGAAGCAGGTCCGTTACTCCACAAGTGATCTGGCCAGTCTTGGTTCAAATGTGGTGGGACTTTTGGTGTCCTTGATTTGTTAGCAGAAATCGTAAGAAACATAATTGTGGATCTTGTCATCTTCTGCTAAAAAACATTGAAAGTTAAGGAACAGTCACAACAGTGGGAAAAAGCTATAAAATCTTTTCTCTCATTTATTTTTTCCTTCTTAGACTGACTAATAGACTATTTGCAAACATTATTCTTGATGGTAACACCGTAAGAGGGGTCTACTGCCCTGCCTACAATGACTTATAACAAATTTACCTGAGAACCTGAGAAGGTCTGTTGCACTTACATGTATTTTAACAAAATTTTGATAAGTGTCTACTGTGTGCCAGGCATCTATTCTCAGTGCAGGGGAAAAGAAGCAGAGATAAAATAAAGTTTATTCTTTTTGATTTGGTACAATATACATTATTTTGGTGATAGGTACACTATACAAATTTGAACTTTATTCATCCATCAACGTCCATCAATGTTTGAAGAAGATTTCCTCAAACTTTCTTCTATTCACCTTGTCATGGCCACAGACATGACACACTTTTATGCTTAATTCTCATGAACATTTTTTACATCTCTTTTTAATATCTAGACAATCAACAAAACAATCAAGCCCTGAGTTGCAGCATCGGCCACTTTCTATAGTGTAAATATTTCCACTCTAGGAAACTTGAAGTCACAGAGCATGGGGTTAGGAAGAGATACACACCATTGTGTGGTCTTTCCAGCCTATATATGCCATAGATACAAAAACCCTCAAGAGCACCAATAATAGCACAGGAAGCAAAATAATTAGGCATTTTCAACCATTTACTACATCTTAATATAATTTAATTTAACTATACAAAAAAGCCCTGCCTTCGCCACTATATGATTCACCCATGTAAAAACCACAAAAATAAAAACACTTAAAAAATCTATTAAAATTATAAAAATAAAAACAAAATTAAACAAAGGTTTTTGCCAGTATAGAACTTACAATTCAATGCAGAAACCATATAATAATCAAGGAAGTAAAAACATACGTGATAGATCAGTAAGTAGTACTTGAAAAGTATTAATTTAGAAGTGGCCCACGTCATTAATGAATGATTGGAGTTCGGATATTCATACTGTTATGAAAAAAAATAAAGATAAGAAATAAAAATAAAAAATAAAATTATTATAAAGAAAAATGAAATGGAGACAGAGGATAGAGGGGCAAGACAGACATTACTTAGATGACGTGGCAGAGAAGGTCTCCCTGACAAGGTCGGGTATGAACAGAGAAGATGTAAGTACGGAGACGACACAACCACTGGCATGCAGGTAAATGTGTAGCAACTGGTTCTCAAAAAAAGCATGTGTCTACATAGGTAGGTTTATTGTAAATTTTAGTAAGAGAAAAACATATAGTTTATAGTTTATAGACAATAAAAATATAAAATGCCGTTTATTACAAATTCGATATAGCCAAGTAATTCTCCCAAAGTGCTTTCAATAATTTTTGCTTAACTCTTGTAGTCACAGCCAAAATGTAATTTTAACTGATGAACAAGATTGGTTCCAACATGAATGTTTCTTTTACATTAATGATTAAGAAGAAAGTGAAACAGCAGTGATGGAAATTTGAACTTCATTCATCCATCAATGACTTGAGATACTGCTCTTCTGAACTGGATAATCCTTTTTTTAGTATTGGAAAAAGATTTCCTCAAACTTTCTCCTATTCACAATGTCATGGCCACAGACATGACACATTTTTATTCTTAATTCTCATTAACATTTTTTACCTCTCTTTTTAAAATCTAGACATTCGACAAAACAATCAAACCCTGAGTTATAGCATTGGCCAATTTCCACTATGGGAAACTTGAAGTTACAGAGCATGGGGTTGGGAAGAGATATACACCATTATGTGGTCTTTCCAACCTATATATGCCATAGATACAAATGCCCTCAAGAGCACCAATAATAGCACAGGAAGCAAAATAATTAGGCATTTTCAACCATTTACTAGATTTTAATATAATTTATATTTAAGTTAACTGCTGTTTCACAAAATTCCTGAGAATCTATCAATAGGAGAGCTCTGACACACTCCTGGGAGAGGCGGAAGGATCTCATTTGTAAGAGGAAGTGTGCATAGGTCTAAGGTAGGAGCGGGATTGTTAGGTTAACAGGAGGCAAGGAAGTCAGTGTTGTGGGGCTGGAGTGGACTTTAGGAGCAAAGGAGGCTGCAGAGATGGTCAAGCCAGACCACAAAGGGCCTTGATGCCTGGTAGAAAGGTCACTTTTAGGGGGGTTGAAGAAGAACCACAGTTCCCACACCCTCTAGGGGAGGCCATCCTGCATTCACCCTTCCCACCCCTCATCAGCTCTGTGACTTGGAAGGAACTGCTTGCCCTCCTGGCCACCACTTTTCTTGTCATTAGCTGGTCTAATGTGACCTTTAAATTTCCTTCCACTTCTAACCATCTCTGAATGATTACAGAGGGTCTTACTGCACGTGAGCGCTATCTATAAGGCAGACCCCTGGGTTTTCTTAACCTTTCCCTATATTGATGGACATGGTTATACTCATGGTTAGCCTTCCAAACACTGAATCTATCATATACCTTTTGTATCTCCTACCTCTGCTTCTACATTTGGTGGTTTACCTCTGCAGCTACCTTGTGGAAAAGCCGGTGACTTGCTTTTTCCAGTAGAGCATTTGGGGCTGGCTGCATCCCCACATGGCTGCCCACTTGAGTTCCATCACTCTGAAAAACAAGTCCACAAATACCAAGATGCATGGCTGAGGAAATGCTGCAAGTCAGAAAACAGACTCAGAAAACATTCCAAGTGTTGTTTTTGGTTCTCCACATTGACTTTCTAGATCACTTCCAAATTTGGAACCTATAAGAGTTGGGAGTTCCTCTGATACATAAGATGGAGGATGATCAAAGACATCCCTGGGGAGGGTGATGACCTCCGTGGTGGTTATGACCAGCTCCAAACTCAAGACACGAACCATGTGAATGTACCCTTTGTGGTACGAGAAGTTTCTAACTTGATATCATCATAATTTTTAGGAATATCCAAAGTTTAATGATTGTGATTTCAGGTCATACTTCCAGAATCTCTGTTTGAATTTCAGGCCAACCATTCCTCACCCAAACTTTCTAACTGATTATGAGTCAGTTTCCTCATTTTTCAATGCATGGTAATAGCAATAGTATCTGCCGTGTCCAGGTGTAATTAGAAGTAAATTAATACTGTTACATCATGTTCATGTGTCATGGTAGGTTTAGAAGCACAGTCACATCCATAATTTAATCTTTTCTTCAGAACACCCCCCGCCCCCACTTTCTGAAAAAGGTTCACTAATAGCAGCAGCAGCATCATGAACTTTATTAGCAACACCACCACCTCTGTCATCCTGTGAGAAGAAGCAGAACCTCAACAAAGTTAAGTGGCTTGGCTAAAGAAAGGCAATGAAGTGAAGATTTGGGGTAATGGGTGCCCCATGGGAACAAGAAATGCTTTTGTGTTCCACACTGAGTGGCTGTGATGAGTTTGGTCTTTATCCTTTGAAAGAAGAACTGTGGGGGAAAGAGGAGGAAGGGCAAATCCGTTCACATGGCCAGCACCTTTTCCCACCTGCCTGGGTGAATACTAGTTTTGGCTTTGCTGTAAGTTTCTGCCAGCTGACTTTGATTCTGGAGCTGGGTCATTGTCTGGAAGAGCAAGGAGGGTGGGGTAAGGTGGTGACCCTGACCTCTCTGATAATTAGGACTCTATATAGATAGTAATATTGCTGTGTATTTTAATAAGCAATATACATGCCTGTTGGCAGCCATTAATTTGCATTCTGATATCTGCCAATGGTGCCCCTGGAGCCTGAGAATCTGATCTTGGGGAATTAGAAATTTCTGAATAACTATACTTTAGTACTCTTAGGAGACCCTAAGTAGAGAGCCCTGATCCCTATGCCTCCCTGACCCATTAAAACTGGGAAACTCTGGGCAATACTTTTCTCATTCCCATGGCTAAAGGGACCAAATGTAAAATCAAATGAATAAAAACATCTATCTTGAAATAGACAAGTTCGGATAACCTATTAAGGTCCATTCAAATCATTAAGATAAATAATTCTGATGTGATTAAAAGAAAGGTGTGGAAATGTATATGTAACCAGTACAGGAACTTACAAGGTCCATCTTTCTGGGCCTTGGTAATTTGAGAGATCTAGACATTTTCAGAGATGACAAATGGATTTCATTTTCTTGACAATTCCGACAGGTGATAGTGGATTGTTTTTGAAGTTGACAGGTTGGGTCAGGGAAGGATGCTGTTATTGGTTATTGATGTCTGCTATCTGCACAGAAGGAGGCTGTTTGGATGTGAATACCCTAATTTTTCCACCTCTGGACTATACTATTTTGAAGTGTTCTTGCAGTTAAGCTTTCTGGTTACAGACTACCTCAGTACCACTACCAACTTACCTTGAAATCTTAGTGCTATTATGATCTTTTGTCAATGAGTTACTGGGGTTTATTTCTTCATTCCCAAACATCCCTCTCTTCCACCTCAAGGTAGAGATTCTCTAAGTAACTCCATCTCCTGTAGTCCCTTTATATGTAGAAAATGGTACAAATCTTGTCCACTACTATCTTGTACCTTGTGGTTTCCAAAGTTATTTCTTCTTTCTATTGGGATAAAAGAATGGCAACATTTATTTTGCTTATGAATCTGTGATTTGGTTAGGTAGAGCTTATCTCTTCCTTCACCCCCAGTTTACCTGTCAGGGTCTCAAAGGCTGAGAGTTGGGATTAGGTAAAGACTCACTTCTGTGGCTGGCAGTGGGTGCTGGCTGCTGTCTGCCAACTTAGCTGAGCTGTTGGCTTCTCCATGGGCTCTGACTTCCTTATCACGTGGTGGCTGGGTCCCCAGGGTGGGTTACTCATAATGTGCCAGGTACTGAGTAGAAGCCACACTGTCCTGTGGGGTCTAGTCTCAAAAGGTATCATTTCTGTCAGACTCTTTCACCTGGCTGTCACAAAGGGCCAGCCACAGTCAGGGGGGAGGAACACAGACTCCTGCCTCTTAATGTGGGATTATTCATGTTATTTTGTAAGAAGAACTTGAGGGATAGAATGTATGTCACCATGCCCATCTTTGTTTCTTTTTCTTTTCTTTTCTTTTTGAACCTTTAAATCTTTTTTTTTTATTAAATCTTAAACACATAGATCATATATACATTAATGCATTTATGGGATACAATGTGCTGATTTCATATAGAATTAGGAACGCTTACATCATACTGGTTAATATATACCTCATCTCGTTTACTTAATTATTGTGTTAAGATTTTTATACTCTATACTAATAGATCCAACATGTACCCTTGCATTATGCACCATAGGTGTGATCCCACTATTCACCCTTCCTTGATCTACCATGCCCATCTTTGAAAGGTACAATCCATCTCACTGTCAAGCCACACAGACTCATTTTTGTTTCAAGTTTTCTAGATACTACACATACAGAGAATGAAGTAATAGTTCTGGTGCTATTACCAAGACTGAAGAAATAGATTTATTTCCCGCTAGTTCCCTTTAAGACTCCTTTATTTGACTGAATATTGGACACAATGCAGTAGAGAAAGCAAGGGGCCTGAAATCCAAGTTCTGTATTTTATTCTTTCTCTTTGTTGACTAACCTTGAGTATGACCTTGGGCAAGTCACTTCTCCTTGAGGCTCAATTTCTTTTCATCTGGCAAATGAGAATGTTAGACTAGATATCCTCTATAGTTTTTTCTAGATTATCACAAAATTCTTTGCTTGATTTCTTTTAGTTGATTTATATAGTAGATATTTATAGGTTAAATGCATTCTTAAAATGAATTAAGCAATATAAAGTAGCATATAGAATTTTGAAAAGTAAAGAAATATTACTTTTCATTCCATCACTTGAATCTAGTATTTGTCTATTTCATCCCAGTCCTTAGAAAGGTAGTTGTAAGTGAAGTGTGCTACTTTATAATCTACATTTTTTAATTAACCTTTTTTCGTGTGTATTTCCCATACTGAAGCCTGTCTGGGTATGGGTTGTTGTTAAATGGCACATGGAGGGAAAGTCTGCACAATCACCTTCCTTTTCTCCGGGGCCTTATCTCACAGCCCTCTGTAGACATCCTGTTGGGCTAGAACAACAATTGTTATACTTCCACATAGAGATAAGGCCTTTGAAGAAAAATAAAATGCGACAAGGGGTTAGGGAGTGACTGGAGGGAAGGTAGGAGGCTTAGAAAGGCAGCACAGGCAGGAACCATGAAGGTCTGGGGTTACCCTATCGCAGACAGAGTGGGCAGCTGGTGCAATTCCGAGGGGGCATGTTTGGAGTGTCCCTCAGGCAGCCAGAAGGCGACTGAGACTGGAAGGTGGAGGGAGAGATAATTCCTGTGCTCTCTCAGAAGTCACATTGGATCAGCTCCAGAATGACTGTAGACAGCCACGTGCAAAGTTCTGCTCTTGTGGTGCGAGGCTGATTTGGCTTAAGAGGAAAAAAAAGTTGTAGATGCTTCCCTTTCCATCTAAAGGGTTGGCTTCAAGAGTGAGGATGCAATTACCAGACAGAAAATGACCCTTCTCTTGGAGGCTGCGGTAGACTCCTGATTCCAGAAACCGTCTGGTGGGGATGCCCAAGACTGGCTCTGAGTTCTTGTGAATCAAACTCATCACAGAGAGAGTCTCCTACTTATTTTTCATCCCCTTGGAGAGTATAGAGGCTTCCTGAAGGAGAGCTGAGGGCAGCTGTTTCTGAACCTCAGCCACTGGAGTCCCAGGGAGTCCCAAGATGGCCAACTAAGCTCTAGGTGAGGTCTGTTCCCTGTGAGATGGTGGCAGCTCCCCCTCTCTGAGACGGCCCCCTTTGGAATGCTGGTGCCGAGAGGGGCTTTTTATACCCTGGGGATAATTGACCTACCCTAATCTCTGGTGTTGACTTTAAATTTTCCCACGTCTTACCTTTAACTCGATTAGTTGGACAACAAGGTGGGTGTAGATCTCAAACTGTAATCTTGGAAGGGCAAGGAACCGTCTTTCCGAGAGACCTATTGTATTTCAAGGAGTTTTTATCACTATATCTGAAGGCAAGATTGGATTTTGATGTGACGAATCACTCTTCGATTTTCCCCTGTGTTTGTTTTTCTAGTTTTGCCATTAAAGCATTTACCTTGGATCTTTAGAATGGTGATCTCATAGAATTATAGTACAGAAGAGAGTAATGAACATTTGCAAAGTTAGACTAGCTCCTGTAAGAAAAACTGTTGACTCTCAGGGCCTTAATACAGTAAAGGATATATTTTAGTAGTTGTTTTATTATCTCTCTCTTCCTCTCACTCATGTGACAGTGCAGTAGCAGGTGGCAGGAGTCCGGATGGGATTCTGCTCCACTTACACGTTCAAGGATCTCCTCATTAGCTGCAGGCCATCCAGCCAGCCGCCAAGTAAAGAGAATGAGAATGTACTGTGGGAAGTCCCACAGTAGGTCTGGAAGGGGTGCATATCATGTCCACCCATCTTGGTCAGAATTTGGTCACGTGCCCCCAGCTCCCTGCAGAGGGGATTGGAAACATAGGCCAGATATCAGCTCTGCTATGTACGGGCTCTGGCATACAGCATTTCTCCAGATGTCTTTCTCACAACTTGCGTCATGATCCCTTGGTATGGATGGAGAGTGATAAGTAAAAAATGCAGATTCCTCAATTCAGACCAAGATCTAATGAAACTGACCATCTGATTGAGGCCCAGGGACCCGCCCTTGAATAAGCTGGTGTTTGTAATTCACTAGCTAATAAAGTCCAGGGGGAAGTGATATTGAAGTAAACATGATAAATGCTCCTCTCACACTGCTTTCTCTACCTTTGGCACCTTTTCAAAGAGGAATTAAATTAATAACTTGTTGATTTGTAACTCTTGCCCTTTAAACATGTAAGCACTCAGCAAGCTGGATGTTGGAATCATTAGTCAATACATCAATACTCTTAAGGAGTCTGTTCACTTAACTAATAAAGCAAAGCCAAGGTTGTTTTTTCCTCCTGTCCTTGGCTGGCCGGAGCCAGTGCCCTCTGAGACTGGAAGCACGTGAGCTGCCCAGGAAGTGCTGTGATGGATGGCGCCTTCCCTCAGCTGACAGGGACTTGTGGTAGGTTCTTCCCTTTTCTCATCCTCCTTCTTTTCCTGGTCACCGATCTCCGAGGGGCTCGGTATCTTGCAAATGTTGCAAACATAACTTTGAATGTGCCGGACTTCAGGGGTGGAGGACTGTGGCTTTGTTCCCATTACTCTTATCGTTTGGTTTAATAATTCCAATTTCCTCATATTCCCGTGGGAAACTGGAAGCCTTTTAAAAACTACTGACAGTTGCAAACACTCTGAGTCTCAGATAGGGCTATTGGAGAGACTCACCCAGGGCCAGAGCCTCAGGGCTCTTTGATACACATGAGCTAGGGCCCCTTCCATCATCACACGGAATCACACTTGGATTTCTCCCTCCAAATATTTAAGGGAGAAATCTAAAAAACAAAACTAACTAAATAAATAAATACTGAATATTACTCAGGATTCAAAAGAAGTAGAGACTTTTAACGTTTTTATTTCTTCATACCAAAAATGTGGCCATATAGCCCAGAGATTAAGCCCATTTGTGTAAAATAATTTCCTTAGACTGGAAAGATCAGGAAGATGAAAGAACTTTTCACTGAGAAGTCCTTTTGTGGCAACAACTTGATGCCTGTTATTTCCCACAACGGTCCTATAAGAGACACATCATTGTGCCCATCTTCCAGATGGGGAAACTGCAATCTATGTGGTTTGAATAACTTGTCCCAGCAAGGACTAGGCTAGCTGAGCAGGGAGTCAATTCTCTCTGCTAATAGCTCTTGAGCACCTGTGGAGTATTCCTAGCCATTGTGGGGGTTCAGGGGGATAAATCTGCCCAGTCTTTGTTTGGGAAGGCAGGAATGGCACTGTAGGCAGAGGGAACAGTATGTGCAAAGGAGGTGTGGTCAGATTGAGATGGGGGACAGTGTACAAAGGAGGCGTGGCAAGACTGAGCATGGGGGGTGGTGTGCAAAGGAGGCATGGCAAGACTGAGATGGGGGCGGTGTGCAAAGGAGGTGTGGCAAGACTGAGCATGGAGGGGGGCGTGTACTGCTACCATGGTTGGAGCATCAGAACTATGGCTGATTCTTGGCTAGAAGCCAGGCTAGGTTGTAGTTTTCCTTCTGTAGCCAGTGAGGACAAGGCTTGAGAGACTTAAAGCAGGGGCCCTGTAGGACAATGCCTGTGATTGCAAGAGGATTGAGGAGAAGATTAGAAGTGAATGGAGTGAGCCTCAGTTATCAGGGGAGGCAAAAAGTATTATTCCTGAGTTTTCTTTGAACATCTATATAGTACCAGCTCTGCCCCTGGGGGAAATTTGGGGGAACAGCTATCAATGTCGAAGACATTTTTGGTTGTAAGAAGTAGAGGGTGGAACATCTGGCATCTATTGGGATATGGCTAAACATCAGTCAACATACAAGACAACCCCCAAAGCAGTGAATTATGCAACCTCAATGCCAATGGTGCCGAAGTTGATGAACCTTGACTCGCAGTGATTCAGGGTATAACTGGCTGGGTTCTGGCTGAAGATCACGATCTCTCGTTCCTTCTCATATCTCCTGATCAGCTCAATGAGGCTGTGCTTGAGTTTCCTTATCTGTAAAGTAGCCAGACGATGATAGCAACACGAAGCCCATGGTAGCACAGACATTTTCACAAACATTCTGAAGGTTTTTTTAAATATGTTTGTTCCTTACAGACTCATGGTCAAGTAGGGGAGAAGTCTTCCTCCACTCTCTAATAAAGAAACAGTTTTCGGGGATGTCCTTTTAGTCACCAAGTCCATTATATTACACTACAGAATCCTCGTTTCAAAACCTATGCCTGCCTATCTTTTTTGGCAAGATATTTTAAATTGATTTTTTTTATATAATTGTTGGAATGGCCCTGGGTATCAGGCTTTTGTTACCCAGGCAGATATGGATCCATGTTGTAAAAAATTATGATGTTGCCAAGGTCACTATATTGCTGGATATGCAATCAACTCACTACCTATGACTTATTTCACAAATGTCGGCTACTGCCAATATTGCTTAAATACTCTAGAGTCTGTCATTGAGGAGTCTAGTCATGAAACAGGTGCTCATGGAATGAGATTATCTTAGAACATGCTGTCAAGAAATCATAGGACACGTGGTTAGAGGCAACAAATTTGGTTTAGTCTTTCTCTATTTCTAGATATGAACAAACTGGGGTCAGAGATGATGACGTCACAGAGCCCATGGGTGGCAGTCTTAGAGTCTGTTTATAATAGTGTAGACAGCAAGAATCAGACCACCGAATCATGCTGGGACTGTACTCAGAGATGACTTGGTACCATTTTCTTCTAGTTTGACCAGGGTGGATCAGTTAGATGAAGACCTCTGAGTTTAACATGGAGATAATCTGAGAGGTTTGAACATTCCCTCAAACGAGGGAATCACTTGTTTTCTTTGTGACAGTGATAGCTTTTTACCTAAAGGATCAAGGCTCTGAGTTAGGCTGAAACCACTTTTATGCCAGGCATGGTGGCTCATGCCTGTAATCCAAGCACTCTGGGAGGTAGAGGCAGGAGGAACGCTTGATTCAGGAGTTCAGACCAGCCTGAGCAAGAGTGAAATCTCATCTGTACTAAAATTAGGGGGGAAAAACCCCAAACTAGCCAGGTATCATGTAGTCTCAGCTACTTAGGAGGCTGAGGCAAGAGGATCACTTGAGCATAAGAGATTGATGTTGTCATGAGCTATGATGATGCCATGGCACTCTACCCAGGGTGACAGAGTGAGATTCTGTTTTTTTAATGTTGTTTGTTTTATTTATTTTTTATTAAATCATAGCTGTGTACATTAGTGCAATAATGGGGTACAATGCACTGGTTTCATATACAATCTGAAATATTTTCATCAAAGTGTTTAACATAGCCTTCATGGTATTTTCTTAGTTATTGTATGAAGACATTTGTATTCTGCATTTAGTAAGTTTCACCTGTACCTTTCTAAGATGCATGGTATGTGTGGCCCCACCAATTACCCTCCCTCCACCCAGCTTCCCCCATCCCCTGCCCTCTCTTGCCCTCTTTGATTTATTTGATAGAGTTTTTCTCATAGTTTCCTCTTGTGTCTTGATTTTGCTTGAGTGTATGTGTGTGCTCTGTGCAAAGGTTCATTTATTTAATAATTTTATGTAGTTCGATATATCATATTTGCTTGCTACTGTGCCTGGATTTTGAATTCTATCTTAAAAGTCATTTCTGAGACCTAGGTCACACAGGAATTCACTTGTTTTTACTTCATGCTTTGCTGTGGGCCATTTTTTATCTATTTTGCATTTACGTTTCTGATTCACTGGTGGGTAAATCTTGCATACTGTGAGAAATGGCTCTAATTTCACCCCCTTTTCCTCCAATTCCACCTTTGCCCCACTGACCTGATATACAGTGAATGCAGCAGTAAAAGCAGGCACTTGAAAACCTAGATTCTGTGGATTTAGTAAAGCTTCTGGCATTTTGACTTTTACCTTTTCTGCAAATGTCTTGTTTCTTTGCTTTCTGGGCCATAAGATGAAATTTATTTTGCAAGTGCTTTAATCACTGCTCCTCTTCCTCCTCCCACCCTGTGTTTCACTTCTGAAATTAGAAGCTTTTCTTATCCTTCTAAGCAGAACTGAGCCAGAAGATAATTTAGCCACTGCCCAGGACAAACCGCAATTCCAGATCATCGCAGGACATGCCCGCAACAGCTGATGGTCAGTGAGTGTTTGGCAGCGCAGTAGTTAACACAGCAGCTGCCCAAAGTAGGAAACCACCCCGGACTTTTGGGTTGTTTGTTTATGTCTGTTTTCTTTTCCTTTCTTTTTAAAAATATTTGATTTTTTTAGGTCCACCAAACTTTGTCGGAAGGCCAGCGAGTCTGGAGAACAATGAGAGTTGCCTTGCTAAGACTGTTCTGTTGGTCCATTTCCAAAAGCACAGTTTTATACATGAAAGTTCGAAGCAAAAACCATGTGAGCCCTTATCTTAAACAAGAATAATTGACATAACCCATGACCTATGAGAAACAATAACCAGCAAAACCCACGATGGAAAACAACGTTTCTAATTGAAAGGTTAATTGATGGGTTTAAAAATGCTCAGTTTCTCTGTAGGTGCTGCCTGCTAGACAAGAAAAGAATTTCTCTAGGCCAAGATTAGGATACAAATGTATAAGTTTATTTTATATTAGAGAAAAGGTAGGAGAGTCGGAGGGGGGAGGGAAGAGATGAGAAAGAGAGAGAGAGGAGAGCAGAGAGCAGGGAGTGGGGGAGGGGAAGGAGTAGAGAATGGCGTCCCAAAGAAAGGAAGGAGGAACGCCAGCCTTTTGTTTTATTAATTGACTAATAATCATTTATATGGTACAATGTTACCTGCACATATCCTGGAATGATTAAATCAAGCTAATTAACACACCTTTCACCTCACATACTTACCATATCTTTGTGGTAAAAACATTTAAAATTTACTCTGTTAGCAAGTTAGAAGTACACAATTCATCATTATTCATTGTCGTCACCATGCTGTTCAGTAGATCTCAAAATGTTCAGTAGATCATGCCTAATGGAAATGATCTTTTGACCAATATCTCCCCAAAGCCCCACCCCCTAGCTCCTGGTGACCACCAGCCTACCCTCAGCTTCCGGGAGTTAGACTTTCTTCCATTCTGGATAGTGAGATCGTGTGGTATTTGTCTTTCTGTGCCTAGCTTCTTCCACTTCTGAAGATGAACTCCTCTATAGCTCTTATTCTCCCCACTCAGGTTTGAACAACCCTGAATGCAAAGACGGCATCGGTGTTACCTGTGCACCTCAGGACCTGACAAGGGGTGGCCAGGTGTAAGGGCTGTAAGATTATTTATTCGTGCACAAAGTAAAGCATGGTGTGGGGCACGGGCTCAGCTCTCAACTGCATATCTATAGCCCAGTCCAACATTAGTGATTAATGTCTAGGAAGATTTTGAGAGTTGGAATAGCAGATAATTACAGTATAGTCTCTGAGCCAGTTGGGGATTCCCAGGAGATATGTGGGAACCACTGAGAGATTGCAATACTGTTCATGGCATCATGACTTGGTGGCTGTGACTTGGTCTCTGGAAACTGCCACTCCCAGGATGGAAGGGTCAATGGGAGGAGAGAGCTCCTACTGGGGGCTAATGGGAGCAGGAGCCATGTAGAGAAACACAGTTGCTGACAAACCAGAGCCTGAAAGGATGGATGTGTGGAATTAACTCCCTCATTCCTTTCTCCTCTCATCCTCTGCTCCTGGTCTTATTTCCCATGGCTGAACTCAACTGGACTCAACAGGTAAGAAGACATTTGTGATACCACCCAGAGATTAAGCCTCCACAGAAGACAAGGAAAGGGCAAAAAATACTTTTGGACTGTCCTGAGGAGAGCACTCAGCACTATCAAACATGGAAGAAAAGTATCAGAGGGGAAACTGAGACTAGACATCTGAGCCAGTGAGGAAGATGGTGCAAATCGCATGGCACACAGAGAGGAAACCAGGCCCAGCCAGGGGCCATGGAAACAGAGAGGAAGGGGCAGTGTGAGCATTGCTGAGAAAGCAGACCACATAGCAGGAGCTGGTTTAGCTTGACTGTGAGGTGAGAAAAAAGCAGAGAGAAAAGTGATGATGGCTCTTAAAACTCTGGCTTGGCTAGCTTAGTGGAATTTTGTTTGTCCATTACCTTCTCTTTTCGAGTTTTCAGCACTCTCTCCCCTCCCCCTTTCTTTTAAATTATGATAAGAAATACCAAAAAAAATTTAACACCTTGACTATTTTAAGTAAACAGTGCAATAGTGAGAAATGCATTCATGTTGTTGTGCAACCATCACCAACATCCAACTACAAGACTTTTCATCTTCTCCAACTGAATGAAACTCTATACCCAGGAAACAACTCCTCATTTCTCCACCCCCGAGATGCAGTAGCCAATATTATGTTTTATGTCTCTGAGTTCAACTATTCTTTTTTTATTTCAAAATATTGACAGTGTGCAAATGTTTTAGCTTACATGGATCACTTTTGCAATGCTTGAGTTCTGGCTATAGGCATGGCCATCAACCAAACAGTTTGCAATTAGGTAAGTTTTTGCTCATCCTTACTTTTTCCCTCCCTCTTGCATGATTTTATTATTCTTGGTGCATATGGGTGCTCATCAGTTGGTTCCAAATTTGTAGTAAGTACAAGTGGTGTTTGTTTTTCCATTCTTGAAATACTTTACTCAGGGTCTCCGCCGGTTGTGAGGAAGTAATTCATGCAGCTGCTGCACCATGGCATCCGTGGGGACCCTCGCCTTCGATGAATATGGGTACCCTTTCCTCATCATCAAGGATCAGGACTGCAAGTCCCGTCTTATGGGACTGGAGGCCCTCAAGTCTCATATAATGGCAGCAAAGGCTGTAGCGAATATAATGAGAACATCGCTTGGACCAAATGGACTTGATAAGATGATGGTGGACAAGGATGGTGATGTGACTGTAACTAATGATGGTGCCACCATTTTAAGCATGATGGATGTCAATCATCAGATTGCCAAGCTAATGGTTGAACTGTCCAAATCACAAGATGACGAAATAGGCGATGGAACCACAGGAGTGGTTGTCCTGGCTGGTGCCTTGTTGGAAGAAGCCGAGCAGTTGCTAGACCGAGGCATTCACCCAATCAGAATAGCCGACGGCTATGAGCAGGTTGCCCGAATTGCTATTGAGCACCTGGACAAGATCAGCGATAGTGTCCTTGTTGACGTGAAGGACA
>CAUYRH010023795.1:0-114449 GCA_963574655.1 Perodicticus potto
CTACAGGCACCCGCCACAATGCCTGGCCATTTTTTGGTTGCAGCCATCATTGTTGTTTGACGGGCCCGGGCTGGATTCGAACCCGCCAGCTCAGGTGTACGTGGCTGGCGCCTTAGCCCGTTGAGCCACAGGCGCTGAGCCCGTGCTGATTTATTATCAGCAATCATTTACATCACATGGCAGGAGGGATTCTGTGATGTAATTGAGGTCACTGATCAGCTGACTTGGTGCTGCAAGGGAGATGACCTGGAGGGCCCCACTCTAATCACATGAGCCCTGGTGAAAGTAGAGAGTTTCCCCCCAGTTGGTGGCAGAAGGAGAATTCAGAGACTGAAAGTGTAAGAAGGACGCAAGGCAAGACAGACTTTTGTTACTGGCTTTGAAAATGGAAGAGCCTCCTGGAAAAGACCTAAGAATGGTCCCTAGGAGCTGAGAGCAGTGCTGCCAACACAGTACTCCATTGAAAGGTGCAACCTCTCAAGGCCACAAGTATCTACAAGAGAGGCCAGGGTGGCAGCTATTCTGGAGGCTGAGGTAAGAGGATCACTTGAGCCCAAGAGTTCAAGGTTGCTGTGAGGTAGGCTGCTGCCATATCACTCTGCCCAGGGTGACAGAGTGAGATGTCTCAAAAAGAAAAAGAGAGAGAGAGTAGTGAACTGCTAGAACAGCAGGGAAACAAGGTCATGTGTCTTCACAAGATGATGGGAGAAAACAGGGGGGGTGAGAGAGAATTGGGAATCTCCACCCCTGTCCCAGCCCCTTCCCCAGCCCTTTGTTTTCCTGGGATGAGGCCACCTCCTGTGAACAGTTGCCTAAACTAGCTCAGTTTGGGGTAGGTTCCTTGAGAAAAAGGCGACTGTCCATTCGTCTGTGTGAAGAAGCGAGTTACAGATGATCAACTTTATCACAGCCTCCAACTTGGCCCAGTTTTCACCCAAATCTGTATCTTCCAGGTTCGCCCCTTGGCCAGCAGATGCCCTAGACCAGAGCTGCTCAGCAAAGTGTGGCTCGGGGTTCCCGCACCCACCTGTGAGCTGCTGGCTACGCCTCTCTGAGGAAGTTGTGAAACACAGCGTGTGGTAGCACTTTGTCCGCCTCGTGGGTCAGGACGTGTATTAGCGTGTATGTTCACTAAGAGCATGGAAGCTTTAGATGTAGCTGAGGTTGTGTGGGGTGGGGGAGGGAAGGTCAGCAGGTGCATGCTGGGTACTAGCCCGGCACAGTGCAGTACAGCCCCTTATTGGTGGGAGGTGTTGGCCTTAAAACCAGCGTGAAGCCTTGCCCAGACCTGGGTATGCCTGAGTTTTCCTAGTAGGTATCACTGTTTAGGGCAACCTTTTGAATCTGAGCCCCAACTTTCCTCCCTGGAACAAATGAAGGCGTGGTCACTAATTTCTTCATTTCTTACAGGGGAATCTCTAGGACCCCTTCTTTATTAGGACCCCCCCCCCCAAGCCCGGCAGAGAAGGCCCAAGATTTCCATGAAAGATGAGAGCTTAAGCATGTTAGTAGGCAGAGGAGGTTACTCAGCGCTTCCCAAATCACATTCTGGGCCCCCAAATGCTTCACTAACATGGAGGACACTGTTCAGTGTTTCTCGCCTGGATGCTGGGGTGGGAATGGGGATGAAGCTCAGAAGCCTGAGAGGACCTAGGAAATTACTCTGATGCTCCATTTTGGCAGCAGAGGAAATGCAGCTCCAACTGACACTGCCTCTTTTCATATTTAATTTTGGCAAATATTGTACTTTTGGGGGAAGCATTGGCCAAAGCCATGTGTGGCAGACACACGCACACCCAGGCAGGATCCCGCTCCCAGCCTTTGGGGGAGCACCTACTTCAATCCGCAAGGTGAGAAGTGGCAATGGGATTCACGGTGGATTTATTCTCACGGTCCCCAAAGGACCAGCTTTCCGGGACCTTCCATTGAGCAGTAAACTTGTTCCAGGACTGGTCGAATGAGTGGACGACGGCATCTGGCAGTTTGTTACACCAATCCTCAGCGTCCTCCCTCTCTGCTCCCTCATTTTTATTTGACTTGCAAACCCCAGACCTTTCAGATCACTCCAGCCCATTTCTCTCCCTTTTCTCCATGCTCACTGCAGGGATTTCAGAGCCCAAAACTTCATCTGAGCTGGTGGACCTGACCCCCCGCAGAGGCCAGCCTCTGCCAGCGCCCTCCTTGGAGGCCAGCCCTTCCGGACACAGACTGACGAGCCACACACGCTCAGTGCCCACCCTGCTCTCAGCCATGTGTGGGAAAATGCCATCCTCTTTGTGGTGATCAGGACGACGAGTTTACATTGAAAATGTTCTGCTTTGGGTTTGGCGCCTGTGGCTCAACAGGCAAAGGCACCAGCCACGTACACCTGAGCTGGCAGGTTCGAATCCAGCCCGGGCCCGCCAAACAACAATGACAGCTGCAACCAAAAAATGGCCAGGCGTTGTGGCGGGCACCTGTAGTCCCAGCTACTTGGGAGGCAGAGTCAGGAGACTCGCTTGAGCCCAGGAATTGGAGGTTGCAGTGAGCTGTGATGCCATGGCACTCTCTCCAGGGTGACAGCTTAAGGCTCTGTCTCAAAAACATAAAAAAAGAAAGAAAGAAAGAAAAAACAATAAAAAAAAAAAAAAAAGAAAATGTTCTGCTTTGGACAAAAGTAAATAAAACAAAACCTCGTTCCTTAGAACTAACATCAATATTTACTTTTTGCATTGCTGACATTTTGGACTATTCCCCCACCCCACCCTGGGTCTGGCTCCTGATGACCGCTATGTGCCTGTTGCTCCGCTCTCCACCCCGAATCCTCAGAGCTGGGGCTCCTTAACAGGCTCTTCCTCTTGTTTAGAGGTTGATGAAATTTCACAGATTCAGGGATTTGGATCTCCGGGGCCAATTTCTTGGGGGCACCCCAGGCGTCCTGGTCAGTATGCAAGTTGACAGCAAGATCTGGTCTTGGTGGGCACCCCCAGAGCCCAGGAGCAAGGGGCAGGGCCTGCCATGGAAATAGCAACAGGAGGAACCCACCCTGCTCATCCTCCCAGCTGCAGGGGCCCTCCCCACTCGAGCCACCCTCTTTTGCCGGGGTCCTCTCCAGCCACAATGGCCACCCAGTGTGGCGCTGAGGCCAGGGCGGCACTCTTCATAAAGGGCCAGATGGCTTTGTGCTTGCCCAGAACCTCCAGCTTCAGCACTGAGAGTCCTGTTTGCCTGACTTAGCTCCCAGGGCCTCCGTGTTTGGTCCCCCCAATCCTGAGAAGGGGCTCTGTGCTCAAGCCTACTCTGTGAGGCCCACAAAGACTGGGCGCCGCTGGGTCACCGGGTCACACAGCAGGTAGGTGACGGAGCAGGGACGTGAGTCCGCCGGCTTCTCTCACAGCCACTGCTGCCAGAGCGCCTCCCACACACCATTCAGCTTCTCTCTCCTGAGTGTACAGGAGCCGCTTGTTGGCAGCCACTGACGGGCTATTGACTGAATTGACATCATCCTGGGAAGGGACGCCAGCTCTTCACGTGGCTGCCTCCTCCTCCTATTCCTCCTCCTCCTCCACCTTAAAAACCCTCCCCTTCTAGGGAGCCCAAATTACCCTAGCCCTCCTAGAACCCTCCTCAGAGCTGGGCACCCCAGCTTGCTTCCTGGCCCACCTGTGGCGCTCCTAAGGTCACTCCCTGGTGGACAGGTGTACCCAGGCAACTCCTGTCCTGTGGCAGGAACAGAATCTCGTGCATCACACTGACCTCCACAGCCCAGAAGCAAGCTTGGGAGGGCTCATATGGGACCTCCATTTAGTGGGCACTTGCTGGGTTGAAAAGAAAAATTGTCAAATATCAGTTGTCTATTTTTTGAGACTTTGGAAAAAAAATAAGAATTTAACCGATGACTCCATACTGAGCCTCAGAGTCAAATCATTTTATAATAGACATACTCTTATCTGACAATGTGAATGTCACTTTTCTTTGCATTATTATTATTATTGCTCAATATTTTAATGCAGCAATCATCTGATTTCTTTTCTGAATGTATTTATCCTCATTCATTCTTTATAAGGTTTTCGTTTCTAGTCCTTATCTTAAACATTGTTATTATTATTAAATTTTAAGCCTTTTAAATTCTGTGAAGGCAAAAAAGTGGAAACCTAATAAACACATGTACATGTTAAAAAAAAAAAAAAAGAAAAAAATTGTCAGTGTATTTTTACCTCTCCTTTTAAGAAAATTTAAAGAGACTTACAGGATACATAAAATACAAGAAGGAAACATAAATTAGAAGTCAGGAGAAAAAGAAGCTAGGAAAATAAGAGTAGGGATATAATAGAAATAAGAAACAAAGCCGGGAGTGAGACTGTGTGAATTCTCGGTGGTGGGCAGAATGATGGCCACACACTAATCCTTGGAACCTGTGAATATGTCACCTTACATGGCAAAAGGGCACTGAAGCTGTGGTTAAATGGAGGATTCTGAGATGGGGAGGTGATACTTGATGATCTGGGTGAGCTTGATGTGAAATGTAATCAGAAGCATCTTTGTAAAGGGAGGCAGGAGAGAGGCGGGCAGAGAGAGGGCGAGGCAGTGGAAGGTGCTGCATTGTGACATAACCCTAGGTGGAGGAACAGGGCTTAAGCCACCAAACACAGGTGGCTTCCAAAAGCTAGAAAAGGCAAGGAAACAAATTCTCCTCTGCAGTGTCCAGATTCAGTCCCGCCTACACCTTGATTTCAGCTCCCTAAGACTTATTTGGGGCTTCTTGCCTCTAGGGGTATAAGATGACACACCTGTGTTGTTTTGTTGTTTTTTTTCAAGCAGAGTCTCACTTTGTCTTCCCCATTAGAGTGCTGTGGTGTCATAGCTCACAGCCATCTCAGATTCCTGGTTCGGGGGATCCTCTTCCCTCAACCTCCCGAGTAGTGGGGACCACAGGCGCCCACCACAATGCCCGGCTTCTTTTAGAGGTGGGATCTCGATCTAGCTCAGGCTGGTCTCTAACTCATGAGCTCAGGCTTTCTGCCCACCTCAGCCTCCCAGAGTGCTGGGATGACAGGCATGAGCCACCATGACAGGACATCATCAGTGGTTTTTGTTTTTTTTTGAGTCAGAGTCTCAAGCTGTTACCCTGGGTAGAGTGCCATGGTGTCTTAGCTTACAGCAACCTCCAACTCTTGGGCTCAAGTGTCAGTGCCCACTGTGGGCACCCCATCCCCGTGCAAATAAAAACAGCTGGGGCACGGATTGAAGGTACATGCCTGCAAGAGGTGGGCTTCCTGCAGGTGCAAGGAGAGCCCCAAGTAACCTCTGTCATGGCCCTTTATTGAAGCATTATACAACAGGTGTGGGGGGCCATGTACTGGAGCTACGGGCTTAATGGCCGCTATCTGCTCTTTCCCCAGGGGCTCGGGTCCCACCCTGTTACACCACAAATGCCCAAGGTTCAACACCTGCTTGCTAACCAGCAGACAGATCTTATCTCATTAACGCATGCAATTGCTTGAGGGCTTGTGTCCGGGCTGCAAAACATCTCCCTGCTAGCTAGGAGATGGTCCCGCTCCCAGAGCCTCCCTCAAGAAGTGGTGGCGTCTACCGAGGGTGATAAAATGAGACTCTGTCTCTGCAAAAGAAAAAAAAAAAGCAGTGGCTGCTTCTATAAGCCTGGTTCTTGGTCTCCAGCACTCAAGCAATCCTCTTGCCTAAGTTTTTCTATTTTTAGTAGAGACAGAGTCTCACTTTTGCTCTGGCTGGTCTTGAACTTGTGAGCTCAAGCAATTCATCCGTCTTGGCCTCCCAGAGTGCTAGGATTATAGGCATGAGCCATCGCGCCAGGCCCATCTGTGTTGTTTTAAGGCATAAAATTTGTGCTGATTTGTTATAGTGGCCACTAGAAACTATTAAAATGCACCTGAGTTTCAAAGTGGCTCTAAGTAGCTATCCCATCAGAGAGTGAAGACGTGTTGCTTTGTGATCCACAGAGTACATCACACGGAAGCAAAATGACAGCAGTTTGAGTCCCCAGAGAAATTCCTGCTCACAGTCCTCATAACGGCCGTGTCTTTTCTGACAGGATGCTCAGATGGCAGGAGCAGAGGCCTGAGCAGTTCTGAAGGAGACGCCGAGGGCTGGGGTGTCTTCTTGGCCACTTTTTCCCTCAGCTGCCCACCTGGACCGCTGAGATAAGGAAAGATGATTTAATAACAGATTACAGAAAGGAAATCAACTCAGATGAAATCAAATAGTGCAGAAGGTATAGAGCAGGGGATGGGAGCGCTCTTCTACAAAGGACTGGGCCGGCCACATCCAGAGCAGGATAATCAGCACATTACGAATGGGCTGGCCACGTCCAAATAAAACTTGCTTCATGAAAATGGACAGCCAGCTGGATTTGGCCTGCAAACTGTGGTTTGCCATCCTCTGCTTTAGACCATGTAATTCTGAAGCATACTTAACCCCTGTCCGCAAGATTACTCAAGAGTATTCAATTATCTGGATAATTTTGCCGGCCCCTGATGTGAAGCAAAAATATAAGCCTCTTTCCTCCTCTGGGTCAACTATTGCGATAGCTGCTGTGTACCAGTCCAGAAGATTCTAGGCATACAGAAGCAGCTGCAGTTCCCCAACCTACCTTCTGTTTTACACTGATGGAAGCACATACTCCCCAGAGTTCTATATGCCGTTTTTGCCTTGATGAGATTTCTGCACATGGTGCAAATGGGACCTGGAAATCTAATAAGTGCTTACTTATGGCAAGACACCTCCCCCATGCTTTGGCCACCTCTCCTTGGAAGGGCAGTGGGGCAGGGCAGAAAGAAAGCTGGAATCCAGTGTCCGCCCTACCACCTGGTAGGGAGAAGTTCAAAGGACTGATCTGGAGCCACGCTAGCTGTGTGAGGTTGGCCAAGTGCACTGCACTCCCCACCCTTTGTTTCTCCATCGGTAACATGGCAGCAACGGAGCCCTAATTGGGTTTATGGGGAACTGTAAAGTACTCAGCAAATCTGTCCATAGTAGGGGCTCAGAGGCATGGTGTTTGTGAATATACTGTTGTGTTCTCTTGGGCACCTTACAGGAGATGATAGTGATATAAAGCCCAGATAGACACAAGTCCCAGGTTGGCCGCTGACTTGCTGTGTGGCTTTGGGTAAATAAATTTACTTCTCTGAGGTCAGAGTCTTCATCTGGAAATGGGGTGACAATTGTAGCTATTATCATTGTGTCAGTTCAGTATAAAGCTGCTACCTAAAATACAGTTCAGTTAAATTTGAATTTCAGGTAAATGAGGAATAATTTTTTTGTATTCGTAAGTCCTGAATTGTATTTGCTAAACTTGGTATTTCAGTAAGATAATGAATGCATGCAGAATGTCTGGCCCAGTGCCTGGCCTGCAATGGGAACTTGATGAAAGTCAGCACTTGTGCGTGTTATCAGTAAATAGGGTCGTTACGTTTTTGACTCCTTACCTGCCTTGGTGGTTGTGAGGACTGGACAAATAAGGTCTGTCGAAACCTAGACCATGCAGGCCAGCTTCCTGCCCTGAGAGCCATGCTTATTCTCATTTTTATTTATTTATTTATTTTTTGAGACAGAGCCTGAAGCTGTCACCCTGGATAGAGTGCTGTAGCATCAATTCCTGGGCTCGAGCGAGTCTCCTGCCTCCGCCTCCCAAGTAGCTGGGACTATAGGCGCCCACCACAACGCCAGGCCATTTTTTGGTTGTAGCCATCATTGTTGTTTGGCGGCCCGGGCTGGATTCGAACCCGCCAGCTCAGGTGTATGTGGCTGACGCCTTAGCCGGTTGAGCCACAGGCGCTGAGCCATTCTCATTTTTATTATTCCTTGTTCTTCCTAGCCTCTAAATTCCACTGGTGCAAAATGAAATAAACCGGTTTCCACAGTTCCAACCCCCTTTTCCCTTCTGGGGCTCCAGCAGACGAGCACTTCCCAGGCTGAGTAGGAGTCATGACTCCTTCTCAACTCTCCCTGGCCTGGTGGTCTGGCTTCAAAGACCTGGAGACAGCATTAAAGTCAAAGCAGTTTTGAAAATACTTGTCCCCACAGACTCTATTTCATCTGACAACACTCCCTTCTTCCCAGAATCCTCCTCTTTCTGTAACTCTCCCCCATTTTGCCCAGAATCCTCCTCTTCTTGGGACCCTCCCTTCTTCCCAGGACTCCCTTTGTCTCAGATCCTCCCCTTCCTGGGAACTTCATTTTCCTAAAACCCTCTCCTTCTTGGGATCCCCCCCTTTTTTCCCCCAGGACCTCCTTCTTCCCCAAATCCTCCTCTCCCCAGGACCTCCTATTTCTCAGGATCCTCCTCTTCTTGGGACCCCCACCTTTTCCCCAAGATTCTCTTCTTCCCAGGACTTCCTTCTTCCCAAGATCTTCCTCTTCTTGGAAGACTCCCTTCTTCCCAGGACCCACTGTGTTCCAGAATCATCCTCTTCTTGGGACCCCTCCATTTCCCCCCATTTTCCCAGAATCCTCCTCTTCTTGGGCCCCCTCCACACTTTCTTCCAGGGATCTATTTCTCCCTGGACCTCCTTCTTCCCAGAATCCTCCTCTTCCCAGGATCACCCACTTCCTAGGATCCCCTCTTCCCAGAACCCACTTCTACCCTTCCAATACCCCAGCACCAACCATCTGCAGCCTCCAAAGCTGCAGAGATTTTATTTCATTCTCCATTCTTCATATTGGTTTATTTCACTTTGAAATCTTTTTCCACGACATTTTTCACTTAATTTATGTATCTTTTAAATAAAAAAATGCAGGCATACAATTTTATTATTTTATTTTATTTTATTTTTGAGACAGAGCCTCATTACATCCTCACTGTGTCACCCTCAGTAGAGTGCCATAGCATCACAGCTTACAGCAACCTCAAACTCTTGGGCTTAAGCGATTCTCTTGCCTCAGTCTCCCAAGTAGCTGGGACTATAGGTGTCTGCCATAACGCCTGGCTAATTTGTTGTTGTTGTCATTGTTGTTTAGCAGGCCCAGTCCAGGTTCAAACCCATCAGCCCCAATGTATATGGCCAGTGCCCTAACCACTGAGCTACGGATGCCAAGCCCCGGCAGACAATTTTAAAAGTTGAAGACATCCAAATCTATAAGAACAGCAGTGACAGAACCTTTCCTTGTTTCCACCTTCCCCAATCTCAATTCTCAATCCCCATAGCAAATTAATTTTGATTCAGTTTCTTGTTTTTTATTTATTGTCACCTTGTAATAGCATACCTATCTTGCTATCCTATGCCTTTCAGTTTTAAACATTACCTTCCGGTTTCCTTTTGTGAAAGATGAAGATTCTGTTCATCCCCATGCCCCCCACATCTTTCTTCACCTCATCCTTCCAATAATAGCCTTAACCCTTTTAGGTTAAAAACAAATCCAGTGTGTTCATTACTATAACTCCCAAAGTACTGGCTGGCCATGGCAATCACACATCTGTGCACAACCATTCGTTGTAACCTTGGATCCAGGGGGAGCTCGGTGGTCCCTATATGAGCTTTAAGAGCCTTTAGCACAGAGCTAGGCCTTCTTGGAAGGCTGTGGATGTCAACATTGGATGTTACTTTTACTGATGTTTTACACACAGCCCAAGAACCCTGACAGGGATGGCAAGAAGCCAGACTTTCAAACCATCATATTTTTGCCTTGTGTTCCAGACGACTCTGCCCATAGGATACCATAAAATATTATTTTTACAGTTCTCACAATTGTCTTAGGAATAACACAATTATATAACATTATGATCGTGAGTGTTAAAGGAATTGCTTTGCTAAATGTGTAAGGAAGGAAAGACTTTTCTTCCACCCTCTTAAGTTCTGAGAGCTAATTGACAAAAAACCTCCAAATTAACAGGAGAAAAACATGTAAATTTTATTTGGTGTTTATATTATTACATGTATGTGGAGTCATTCACATGTAAACAGTGAAGACCCAAAGAAAAAGATAAGCCTGAGAGCTTATATACCAGCTTAACAAAGAATAATAAATTGTGGAAACATCAAGACAAAGAAAAAAAAAGGTTTGGTCTAGGGGCAGAAAATTCTGGGAGAGTGACTAGGAAATATTTGAGGGAAAACTAGAGATAAGGGTTACCTTAGGAGGTACATTTGTGCAGATTCATCTCATATTGACTTACCATCTCCAGGGATAAGAATGCTCTCCTCATCTTGAGACAGGAAATTTATACTCTGCTTTTAGGTAGAAGGTGTGTGTGGGGGGAGGGGACGGTGCTCACAGTCTCCTTCCTGCACCTGCTTTTTATCAATTGCCTTCAGTTCAAAATAATCAATGTGACAAAGGGGCATATTTTAGGGTGACAGCAAACAATAAAAATATGCCACAATTTTTTAAAGCCATATTTGTTAATATATATGTATTTGGAGTCCCAGAAAATGAATGAGTTTTGGGCCATCTTAACCTCCAAGCATTCTACTGCAACTTCTGGAATCACTAAAATCAAATGCCATGGATATGCACATTTAGGGGAGAGGGCCTGGCTTTTGTTTGATTCTCAGATGTCCCTCAAGTCAGAGCCTCTCATGGTAAGCTGAGGAACCCTTGGCTCAGAGAAACACATTCACCTGCTGAAGGTCACAGAGCTGTCAATGGTGGGATGAGGATGAGTCCAGCTGCCGTGACCCCAGATCCTGCACACTCAACCACTGAATCTACTTGAGAGGTAGTGAGGGGGCCATAGGGCTGCTGTCACAAATTACCACTACCTTGGGGGTTAAAATAACAGAAATGTATTATCTTACATTTCTGGAAGCTAGAAGCTGAAACCAAGTCTCACTGAACTAAAATCAGAGTGTTAGGGGGGCTGCACTCCCTCTGGAGACTCCAGGAAGGCTCCATTTTCTTGCCTTTTTCAGCTTCTAAAAGCTGCATTTCTTGGTGTGCAGCCCCACAGTCTTCTCTCTTTAAAGCCAGCAGCATAGCAACTTGCCCACATTGCGTGGTAAGCCAGCAGCATAGCAACTTGCCCACATTGCGTGGTCTTCCATGTCACTAAATTTCTCTCTGCCTTTGTCTAATAGCACACTGTGATTACATGTAGGACTCGTGGGAACAATCCAGCATAATGTCTTCATGTCAAGATCCTTAATCACACATGCAAAGCCCCTTTTGCATATAATGTAGCATTCACAAATTCTAGAGATTGGGATCTGGGTATCTTTGGGGCCACTAGTCAGCCTACTGCAGTGTCCCTCAGAGACGTGTCTCCCACAGTCTGGGCCCTCACTGTGGAGATTTCACGGTGGCTGTGAGCAAGTAATTGCAACCAAGGAGGCAAAGAATCCACCATCAGAACCAAGCAAACAGCTCTGCCCCAACCCAGGCTTAAGTTTTAAGACTCCAGGGGAGAGGATGAATTTCGCCTTAGCACTCCCCTTCCCCATCAGCCCAGGGCACACTCAGAAGAGAAAGGGAGAGGACACACTTTCAGCTCTCACCTCAGCTAAGATTCTGGAGAGGACAACAGGACTGGGTGGAGGTGAAACCTTGGCCTCTGGAGACAGCAGGAGTAATATGTGAACTCAGTGAGTCCAGCTGTCTGGAAGGTAGTCTCATCTCTCTGAACCTTGGTTATCTTATCTGTAAAATGGGAACAATCAGAGTACCTGCCTCGTACAATAGCTGGTACATGGTGAAGTCACAGCAAATGTTCCTGGTAACTAACCAGTAATTCCATGACCCGATAGTTGTGGCCAGTCTTTGTCACACCCCTTTATACCACTGTCTTGATTCTACCCCCCCTCTAACCCCTCAGTATGTCTTCTCGGCTCTGCCTTCAATATATACCCTCCATAGATATTATCCTTGTCCAAATCACCATCATTGTTTGAGTAGGTCACTTTGAAAACCACCTCTCAGCCCCTCTGACTCCTCTGTCCCCTTCCCTTTCTCTCACCTACTATGACACATGGTGCTATCCAGTGTAGCAGAAACTGCCCCACGTGGCTCTTGAGCATGTGAAACATGGCTGGCCCCAATTTAGACAGGCCAGAAGTGTAAAACATACACTGGATTGCAAACACTTAGTACCTTAAAAAATAATGTAAAATATCTCATTAATAAGTTTTTACATTGGTGACATGATGAAATGATAATCTTTTGGATACATTGGCTTAAATAATTGACTTAAATAAAATACATTATTCAAATTAATTTCACCTGGATTTTCCTTCTTTCTTTTTTTAAATGTGTTGTATTAGGAAAATTTAAAATCCCACATGTGGCTCACATTTGTGGCTCATATTATGTTTCTTTTGGACACCGCTGCTCTAATAGCATCTTCTAAGCTTGAACTTGAGCATCTTTTGCCTGGCAGTGAGCAGGTAAGCCACTGGAGGGTCTCTGATCTGCTCTAGGGAACCACAGCAGAAACGCAGTTCTCTGAAGATTCTGCCGAAGGATTTGGATGGATAAATATTTACCGTTCTGAGGTTGCATTTCTAACAGCTCCAATATGCCTGCAGATTTTGTATAAACCTAATCATTGCGAAGCACACGGTTTTCATTTCAACTGCCTTTAATCCTTGAGCCCCTAATAAAGGAGATGTGATGACATCTCCTTGAAGTGCTAGGCCACGTCAGCCTGGGAAATGGTCAGAGGTATCTGCAAAAGGGCAGTTATATTTTTGGAAATAATAGTGGTGTTTTTCATGCCCAAACTCCATTACTCTCCTAAGCTGGCTATGGAATGAAACATTCTAAAAGTTTAAGGTTAGAAATGAAACCTCATTACTCATCGCTCCAGTGAGACTCAGCACAAGACTTTAAGTTGCTGGTAATGAAAATTGAGGCTGGGTAGTGGAGAACAAGAAAACTTACCATTTTTTTTGTGGGCTGTGAAGATGAAAGCAGAATTGGGGAGGGGGTCTGCATGTATGTGTGTCTGTGTGTTTTAAAGCTATTTAGTTTCATTTGAATTGGGCTGTGGCCACTGTTTTCTGTTTTATCAAGCTTCAGGAAAGATATTTTCTCTTGATGACGTTCTGCATCCTTGTGTGAAGTGACAGAAAATGGAGACTCAGGTCATAGCTGAGAAAATTTAGGCATAATCGGGAGTACTTAAGGTTGGGCTGAGAAGCAGTTGTTGTTTGAAGCCATCTGCAGTGTTGCAGCCTGCAAAATCGCAGTTTGTGTAAACAAGGCGAAGTCTCTAAAAAATTTGCAGGACTTAAACTAAATCGTAAACAATATGTGGCTACAATAAAAGAGATCGTTCTTTATATAGAACCCAGGGGTCTTGTGAATGGAGACATCATGTTAATGGTGTATTGAAACTTGGGTGGGGGCGGTTATGGTGAATAAAATGTCCTCAACTCCTCTACTTTTCTCTTCCTGTAATTACTGGTGACGAATATTAAAAACTGAAAACTGTCCTCCATGATTTTTCTTTGTAGAATGCACTTTATACCATTCCGACTGAGTCATCTTCCTAAATTTTGATTTTTCATTCAAGGCCAAGAGTATTATAACAGGAGGGGACTACCACTGGAGTCCAGATATTATCTCTTACATAAAGACTAAGCTTTTCCAATCATAGGTAACTTTAAAACAAGAAATTTCTTTCAAATTCTGGCGCCCTGCTTGCAATGAAATGATGCCATTTTCTTTAAAATCTGGCCTCTCAGCAAATGGTTATTTTAACTGACACTCAAGTCAAAAGCTCGTTTGTAATATCCTTTCATTTCAGTTTTATGGCAAATTAAATTATGGTTGCGGTTAAACAAAATTACATTAAAAACCATATGTGCTGAAGAAGTTTTACAGAGAGTATCGAGTTTATACTTTTAAAAAGCCCAAACTGCTCTGTTTAAAGTGGATCTTTCATAAACTTGGAGTCATGAACCAACAATAACGTCCTTTACTGAGTGAAACAGTTTGGGGGCTGCCGGGGGCGAGGCGGGAGGCACCGACCAAAAATGCTGTTGAAGGGACCAAGAAAACCTGAAAGCGCCAAGTCGAGCCCGTCAAGCCACTTTTGAAGAAATTAAGGAGTTCTCGTAAATTGGCATCTTTTCGCATCAGAAGCAAGAAACGTACACAGTTTTCCTGCTACGTGGAGTTGTTGTGACATAAGAAAAGAGAATCTTTTTAAACCTCGAGTTTAATTAATTCTTTTTCTTAAAAAAAAAAAAAATGGTAATTTAGCAGCAGCACGTTAAAAGGGAAGGGGAGGGAGAGAACCCCGATTAGCTCCAAAGAAGCGTCTCTTAATCATCCTTATGAAGGCGTCATTTGCAAAACACTCCATGGAAGTAACATCTTTTTCGCTGGGGGTGGGGAGGAGGGACGTGCATCGGTAAAATGAGTAGAACACTTTAATTGCAACTCATAAAGTTGTGGACATCTGCTGGGGATTGTGCGGCGGCGGTTCGCGGCTCCGTGCACCCGGATAATGCCGCCCGGGGCCGCCGCGGGCACAATGGCCGCGCGCTGTGAGAACGCGGCGGGCGCACTTTGTCGCGCGGGGCAGACGCCTATTAGATTCCAATCAGTTTCGCCCGAGTTAAACACAGGAAACAAGCGCCGAGTGTGTGCCAATAAAAATGATCGCGAATCAGGGCTGCTGATGTCATAACCCCGGGGTCGGGGGTCAGGGGGGAGGCCACGGCTGAAAGGGACCGCCTGTCCGCGGCCGCAGCGCGCGGCGAGGGGGCGGCGCGCGCACAAAGGGCCTGCAGCGCCTCGTTAGGGACGCGTTTGATGGGCTCCCGTGCCCCACGGGGGCCCCGGGCGGTGTCAATGGGATAATTGCGATGATCTAATGGCCGGCTCCTTTGCATGCAGGCCCGCCTGAATGGGGCGCCCCGAGGCTGCGCCGAGGCCGCGCGGTGTAAACGGTGGGGTGCCGGGCCGGCTCGGAGCCGCGCAGCCTGGCGGCGGGTCGGCTGGGACGGCGCCGCATTCACGCTCTGAATAGGCGGAGCGGGAGGCGCCTTGCAGCCGGGAGTGACAGCTTGGAGGTCAGCGGCCGGCAGGGCCGGGCAGATGGGCACCGCGCGCGACCGCGTCCACGCAGCCCGGCCCGGCCCGCCGGCGGGACTGGCCGCGGCCGAGAGATGGGTGATTTCCCTGTAAAACTCCTTTTTCTCAGGGACAAGAGTCAGGCCGCGCTCCGGGCGCTTGTTCATTTTCCCGGGAGCAGACTCGGCGGTCGTTGCCCAGGGCACCCGCAAAGCAAGCCCCACTCCCAAATTTTTGTGGGAGGGGAGAAGAGTAGAAAAAAAGAAAAATAAGTAAAATCGGATATTTGACATGCAAAAGGATGGTGAATGGATGAAGCTGAATCACGCGAATTTGCCCATATCCCACCGCTCTTGGCCCACGAAGCTGGCGGTTTTATGTGGTTCGATCTAAAGCCATGGCCAGACCGAGAAAATGAGCTCGCTGTGGATTAATTTTCAGACTTGAGAACTCGGGTCTTTTCAGCTCCTAGGACTCGTGCAGTTAGTCTGGGTCTTCTCATTCACTGAATATTTGTTGAATGAATTCATAGGTAATAAATGAGTACAGAATTGTGTGTGATTACACTTAATTGCCCCCCTCCCCAACCGAATATCCCTCCATTTTCCTTGCAGTTAAAAAAAAAATCACTCTATATCTAAAGCTAATAAAATATGCATTCTCAGAAAACGTAAACTATATTAACAGAGAAAAGAAACTAATAGACCTTTATCATCAGGCCAGATCTGTGTACTGGTGTTTTCTCCCTGAGATTGTATACGTCTCACATCATGTGACACATACATGGTTCTGCTTTTATAGTAGAGAGATCAAAGGATCCCTGGCATTTTAAACTCTCACTGGCACTACTTTCCATCAGTAAAGATCTATGTATATTCTTCTATGAGGGCTGCCTAGCACTTCACAGCGGGGATCTACCCTTAATTACTAATCAGTCCTCCACTGATGGACATTTAAGCTGTTTTCATTTTCCCCCTTTAAACAATATTGTTATAAACATATTTGTACATACTAGCTTTGCACAGTCTTCCAATTATCTCCTTAACATGAATAATTAATACTTCAAGAGGAAAGAATGCTGTTTCTCGTATATATTGTGTTTAGAGCTGTAATCAACCCTAATCAATAATCTAGCCTTACAACTCAGAAACTTTTGTCTTCCCTAGTAGAAATTGGGGTTACTCCAGGGAAGGGAGACGTAATCTCTGATCTTATTAACCTTATTCCTTCTTTTGACCAAGTTCTTTTTTTCTTATAGCCCATAGTTAGAAATAATTTCATCTTCGATGCCTTCTGTGGAGTCATAACCCTTTCACAGTCGCACACACACAGTTACACAAATTGGCAAACAGTTGAGTACCAGGTTACCTCGAAGTCCCAAAGCCACATTTGGAAACAATACCCGGCACAGCAAATGACAGCAAATGACATTACGTTGCTGATGAAATAAGATTGTCAAGCATAATAAAGTGCAGCCCATGCTTTGGCTGTCCTGCTACCCGCGTGATGTCCAAGTTACATCTAGTCTGCAGGATAAATTCATCTTCAATCAGAAAACAAAAATGGAATTACACGGTGTTTAAACATTTACAAACTTGGTTTAATTTTAATAAAACATTATATGTGCATAGCAAATAGTTTTTTCCAAATGAAAAGTTTCTCCCTCACCTCATCTCCTCCGCCCCCAGTTTCTAGATTTCCCTCCCAGAGGTATCCATTTCTACCATTTTCTGGCTTCTCCTTCCAAGGACATTCTCTGCATAGATAAACAGGCAGTGGTACACAAGCCCCCCCACCCCTGCTGACACACTGGACACATGGGTTTTGCTCTTTTCTCGCACAGTCTCTGAATCAGTATTCCTTCCTGTGAATGAACCACAGTGACCCTTGCTAATACACAGGCTGGGCTCAGACTTTTGTTACTATAATGTTCTCGCACAGATAAACTAGATCTGGCAGGTTTAGAAGTGTATTCAAAGTCTTGATAACCATTGCCAAATTGCCTTCCTAAGAAACCCTTCCAATTTTCCCTAACCAATGTGGGGTTCTCTTTTGTTAATCGACTTCTTTGTCCCTGGGATCTGTGAAAACGTTTTAATGACGTTTTTGGTTACTAAACAGCTACACGAGTTTGGGTTGGAACCTAGTCCCCAAGGAATGATGGGCTCCAAACCCCCACTGAGCCAGGAGTTAGAAATTGAGGGGTGGTTGGCCTCGAGGAATTTTTTCCCCTTAGGAGGGGAAGGAAACAGGCCAGTGGGTTTTGTTTACCCTCATGAATGGGGGAGGGGCTGTGCCCTTGTTTGGGGTACTGCCCTCCCTCTGGCTGGCGTCACCTGGCTGCCAATAGTCATTTTACCCTGAGGGCCAAGGGATCCCAGGGAACTCAGCAGCTGGAGACACCACGTGGCTGCTTTGGGAAGTCAAACCCAGGACAGGACCTGTGCACCCAGAATGATGCACCTGCTTAGGCATATTTAACTACAGAAGGCAGGGAGTTCCCCAGATTCCCAGAAATCATCCAGAGCCTCATAGAAATTCCCATGCCCTCCTCACCTCAGCCCTACCCAGGTAATAAACAGGGCAGATTGCATTGGAAATGAAAAAAGTGCATATTCCTTTCACATAAGCAAAGAGATTTGAACAAAACGTTTTCATACACTGTGACAGTCCCTCAATTCCTTGTCTTTTTATGCCACAGGAAAAAGCGTCTAGTATAAAAAAAAATCTCTAATATAAAAAAAAATCTTTCAGCTGTGATTTGGGGCAAGACTAAGGAATGTCAAATATTTCAGCTATTTTATCTGCCAAAAAGACCACTAGATGCTTTGTATTTTTAGCGACCTCCCTGCGTTTTGCTTCTTTTTAAATGCATGCCCGGGAAGAGGGAATTTGGAGCACTTTATTCCTCAGTTTTCCAAAGTGCTCTCTGCACAATTTTTTTTTTTTTGCCTGGCCCAACCAGCCGTGTTTTCTTTTAATACTCAGGTCTCACTCAGGATCGGCAACTCTTTCTGTCCTAAGAAAAATTATTCTCAGCCATGGTTTTAGATATAGATAGACACAAATGTGGAACATTATTCTGTATTTGAAAATTTGTAAAAAATTTAATGACACAACAAGATATTTTAAAGCATTAAGATTCTGCCAGAACTTCAATCTAATTTCACTTACTGTTGTTTCAGAAAAATACTATTTGTGCTGTTTTAGGAAAACCTTTACTGTATTATTTTCATTTCCTTTTCATGTTGCTAGTAAATCTTTTCTATAACTAGAAATAAATAATCTGCAAACAAAGTGAGGGGGTGGTTGTATCAAGGCTGGGGATTTTTTTCTCTCTCTTGAAGGAAACCATCCATTAGCTTGATGAAGTTCCCAGGTGTTTTCATCTTCAGCAAGCTCTGGTGGGTTGGCGTCCTGCATGAAGCTGTTGTACATCAAAGAGTTAAATGTAAATTGCTGCTCTTCGTAGGTGGAGTTTGGAATCCGGGTCCAGCAGAAAGACCCTTTGCATTTTTGGTTGATCGTCTTTAATTACTTTGGAGGGCTGAGCAAGGTTGCTCTTGCCTCCGGGCGTTCATGGCAGGCAAGGAATGTTTCTTAATGCCATTTAGAAGGAGCACATCATTAGGCATCGAACAGCAAAAATGACAAGGATAGCGAATGTAGCATTATAGCCTTCATTTAAGTGGAAGATGCAGTGAACAGAAAGAAAAACCAACCACATGAAGGGGGCGGATTTATTTGTTTTGATTGCCTGTTATTCAGAAAGGTATTTACGCTCTGATTCCTACAGCATTCGCTGAAGCCCTAGCATCTCAGGCTGAAGGGCGAGGGAGAGGCGAGCGGGAGGACTCGTTTACTCTTGAGAAAGCAACTTAAAAGTCACGATAGTGCCTAAAGAGGAAAAAAGTTCTCGCTAATTGTTTTTAATTTTTTTTTTTTCTAAACAGAAAAGCAAATGTAGAGAAGATACTCCTGCGTTGACAAAGTTAAAGCCATCCAATTTAGCAAACAGAAATAGGGGACAGCCAGTTAAATCTGAATTTCAGATAAATAACAAATCATTTTGTTACTATGTGCATATCCCCTGTAATATCTGGGAAGACTTACACTAACAAAGATATCTTTTGTTTATCTGAAATTCAAGGCAGCCCTATTAGAAGTAGGAATATAAATCCTAGTTTTTGTAATCCCATCATCTGTATGTTTGAAAAATGAAGTGCCTCTCCATAAAAAGAGAACTTTTTTTTTTTTTTTAATTGAGACAGAATCTCACTTTGTCACCCTGGGTAGAGAGCGTTGGCATCACAGCTCACAGCAACATCCAACTCTTGGGCTCAAGCGATTGTCTTGCCTCAGCCTCCCTAGTGGCTGGGACTACAGGCGCCCCCCACAATACCTGCCTATTTTCGTTTTGTTGTGTTTGTTTAGCAGGCCTGGGCTGGTGGGTTCGAACCCACCAGCCCCGGAGCTTGTGGCCAGTGTCCTAACCACTGAGTACAGGCGCCCAGCCATAAAGACAGAAATGAAGTGGGGGTCACATATGTTAGTCAAGAGGCTAAATAATATTCTTTTCAGTTGTGTTTTATCGCCAATAGCATAAATGTGAATTAGCACTTATGGAAACGCATGAGATTGTAAGGGTGGACTCTGCAGATACTTCACTGTAAAGTAGACGGGTAGACGCTTGGACTGAGGATTTGACAGAGAGGGCTGGACATGGGCACTCAAGGGTGGGGTCAGGCTGCTTCCTAGTGGTGTGACCCTAAGCTGCCTGAACTCCCAGACTTTCCTCATCTGTAAAACACAAGTGCTTGCTTGTCTCTCCCACCACGGTCATCCCTGAGAGAACATGTAACACCCAAAGCTCAGGGACGGACAAAGAGCCCCCTCTTTGGTGGGTCGTGGAGGCTGAGCCTGGTGGCTCGTGCTTGTAATCCCAGCACTTTGGGAGGCTGAGATGGGAGGATGGCTTGAGGTCAGGAACTGAGACCAGCCTGGGCAACTTAGTGAGAGCCCCACCTACAAAATAAAAATTGAAAAACATCTTGATGTGATGGCAGGTGCCTGTAGTCCCAGCTACTGGGGAGACTGAGGCAGGAGCCCAGGAATTCGAGGTCGCAGTGAGCTATGATTTTGTCATTGCACTCCTGCCTAGGTATGGAGAGGTGATACTGCCCAGTGGTTAAAGTTAAGGACATCAGGCTTGAGAGAATAGAATTTTGGCAGCTATGTGTCCATGGGCCAATGACTTCACTCCCAGAGTTCCCCTATGGTGAGCTTTTTAAACATAATCACTCTTCTAAAATGGAAATGGGATCTTGTCATTCCCCTCTTCAAATATCTTGGAATAAAATCCAAGCCTTCATCACACCTTGGGAGACCCTAGGTGCTGCCCCCACTCACCCACCAGTGTGGCTCTGTCACTAGGAAAATCTGGCTTCCTCTCAACTTCTCACGTTCTCCAGCAGGGCTGGCACTGGGGGAGGCAAGAGTGGCACCCGAGACAGAGGATTTGGGGAGCAGCAAGGTTAGGCTCACTCTGGGGGAACTGCAAGTTTCCATAGGTGGTCCCTCTGTAGAAACTCCTGCCTCTCCGCACAGGGGGTCCCGCCTGTGCCAAGAAATAACACCACAAACCTTCTGCAATCATCATCTGTGTTTTGGGAGAAATTCTGACCTTGAGTAACAGCCCCTAGAGCCTGAGATTGGGTCCAGGTGCAGAAAATTCAAATAAACCTACAGAACCTTCCCTTCATATATTTAGTGATATTTATCTAGCAACAACAAGGAACACCTGTCATACACCAGCCACTGTTTTTGAAGATCCTAACAAACCACCTAATGAAGTTATCTTGTCAAAGGTAGAGCTTCCATTCTTAAGTACTTTGTATAGATCGGGCGTTAAATCAGGTACTTTATAACAATTATCCTAATGGGCATTGCCCATTTCTTGAATCTTTGCTGAATAGGTCCACTTAGTAATCAGCAAATGATAAAAGCACAATGAATAGCCCATTGCACAGGTGAGGAAACTGAGATTCAGAGAGGGGGAGTAATTTTTCAAAGTTGCACAGCTTAAGAAGGGTAGCGCTGGGGCTTGAACCTACAGCAACCTGCTCTCAGAGAAGGTGCCTCCCTGTCCTCACCCTTTTCCTTCCCACTGTGAGGTCTTTGAACTTCCCAGAGCCTGTGTAAAAACCACCTCAAAAAGCGGAAAAGTTGAGATCATTTGACAAGTCAAATCACTCCAAAGTCATTAGTTCAGGTCACCACACGTAATTACAACTGGTTAAAAAGAAGTGACTAAAATCAACCACAAGCCTTTTGGCCCGTGACTATTGGTCCCTTTGATTTGTCTGGTAATAAGAGAAACAGCCCATGGCAAAAATAAATGAACAAATAAATAACGAATGAATAAATAAAAATAAGTCAATTGACGTTCCCAGACAACTTTCCACTGAACTGAAGTAGTTCATCTTCTCTTCACTCTCGGGTCCATTTCCTCTCCTGCATTCATGTAGGGTTGGAGGAGTAAATATTTCAGCTGTGGAGACAATACCATCTCACTGTGGTCCTTCCAAAGCAGCCACAGGGATGAACACATTGGTTTTCTTCCAATAAAGCTGGACTGTCATTATTTCTTTTCATTTTTTTTTTTGGCGAGGGCTGGATTTGAACCCACCACCTCCGGCATATGGCGCTGGCGCCCTACTCCTTTGAGCCACAGGTGCCGCCCTTGACTGTCATGATTCATAGCAGCGATGTTTCATAAAGTTGCCCCCAAATCTCAATTTCCAAATAACGTCTGCGGGACGTGTGGGGCTGGGTTACTGTGAGACTCTGGGCATTTCTTCTTTTTTAAATTTTTGACTTCTATTAATAGCTATTTTAAGGATGGAGGGAATTTTAGGAAAGACAAAAGCTGGGCTTTAAGCAAGTAATGTGTTGATTCTTCCTGCCCATCACGTGATGGAGGCAATACCGGGCGCTGGGTACTCTCAGAAACAGCTCATCTCTCTGCTCAGAAAGGGACCAAGGTAGTCGTTGCATTTAAGGAATGTTATTGCTTTGCCACTTTTTCCCAACAAATCAATACATAACTTTGTTTTGTGTGTATTTCTCTGTAAATATACGCCATGGCTTTCTTAACACTGCATGCAAGGCCAATGGTGCTATAACTCATACTTGGATAAAGCCCCTTGTGGAAGGTGAGCTGACTTAGAAGTACAAATGTGACTTCTCCAAACCGCACCTCACAGCGTTCTTGCCCTGGGGACACTGGCCAGTGCTTGACTTCAACTCTACACTTTGGGGCTTTTCGGATATTGAAATCACCAACACAATGCAACTGAAATGTGAAAGAAAAATAAAAAACAGGCAGTAAATGGGTCCGAGTTTACAGATGTTAGTTGACAGTGTGAAACCAGAAGGCAGAGCGTGGCCTTGTTTGGTCTCAGTTAGGACTATGAACATTGGGTGACTGATGTTTTTCTCTGCCTCGTACGCGTCTGAGAATGATCACGAAAGTGCCTTGAGCATTGGCTTTGGGGTTACAAATACATTTTGACAAGTAGGCAGATTTTCACATATCAAACCCTCAAATAATAACGATTCACTGGGCAACAACTCTGAAATTTGAATTTCATATAATTCTCATACGTCACAAAATATTCTTCTTTGATTTTTTTCCCACCATTTAAAAATATAAAAACCATCTTCGCTCACAGGCTGTACAAAAATAAGTGGTGGGCCAGATTTAGCCCACGGGTTGTGGTTTGCTGATCCCTGCCACAGCCGATCAACCTTCCTGGTGGGGAGATTTCTCCTGGAAAAGAAAGGCCTGGAGGCTCTGAGGCAGGGTCTGCCTTTTCCTCTCCCGTCGACAGTGAGGGGGTAGGAGTTGAACTTTTCTCACTGTGGTAGGAAAATGGATTCATCCCACATCCACAGTCTAATGTCGAGATGCTGAAGCAATAATGGTCCTTAAGTGTAACGGGTACCTTGCATCACTTTCTGAGCACAAACAAGGAGTGAGCTGTCTCTGAGAGCACCCAGCACCCTGCATTATCCCCCTTCATGGGCTTCATCACGGTGACAGATGAAGAATCAATGCATTATTTATGTGAAGCCCGGCTTTTCCTTTCCTAAAATTCCCTCCATTTTTGAAGTAGCTATTAATAGAAGTTAAAAATTTTTTTAAAAAAGAAAATAAAGAAAAAGACATGCTGGCCTTCTTTCCCCCACAGGCACATCCTTGCAGCCAGGACAATTAGACCATTGATTCCAGCGAGGCCAACTGCTCTCAACGCCCAAACTGCCAAGGCAAACCAGGGCAGGAATGATAGAATTTGATAAAATGTCTCACCTCTTAATGTCTTACCCATTAGCCCTTTCTAAAAGAGTTCTCAAGAAAAGCTCAGACATGTTGGAGGAAATTATTTCCCCAAATTCCCAAAATAAATATAGAATCAAAGTGAAAAGGAAAACTGACATTTCCCCCCAATCTGAGTCAGTTTCCCAATTTGAAGATTATTCAGATTGTTTTGTCATCCTTGTGGTCAAAGGCTGCCCAGTATCCTGAAAAGGAAGATTTCAGGGAAGGAGCTTTCATTCAATCATTCAACAAATGTTTCCCAAACTTCTACCATCTCCAGGGACTCTGCCTAACTCTGAAGATGTAACAGTGGAAAGACAAATACTTACTGCTTTTGCCATCTCCAGAGCATCAGGGATAAATGCCCTATCCTGAATTCTTTTTTTTTTTTTTTTTTGCAGCTTTTGGCTGGGGCTGGGCTTGAACCCGCCACCTCCGGCATATGGAGCCGGCACCCTACTCCTTTGAGCCATAGTACCCGCCCTCTTTTTTTTTTTTTTTTTTGAAACAGTCTTACTCTGTTGCCTGGGTAGAGTGCTGGGGCATCATAGTTCACAGCAAACTAAAACTCCTGGGCTCAAGCAATCCTTTTGTCTTAGCCTCCCAAGTAGTTGGGACTACAGGTTCCTACCACCACGCCTGACTAGTTTTTCCATTTTTAATGGAGATGGGGGTCTCACTTTTGCTCAGGCTGGTCTCAAACTCCTGAGCTAAGCAATCCTCCTGCTTCAGCTTCCCAGAGTGCTAGGGATGCGCCAATGTGCCCAGCCTTATCTAGAATTCTTTCAGAAGTTTTCTGGAAATTCCATATCATTTTCACTCAAAAGAGTTCAGACATAGTCAAATGACATGTGCCCTACTCAACACAGGACAGGAAGCCTCTGGACTTTGTCCTTTCATTTGCACTGAATCTTTCAAAATTAAACCTTAAACTTACTTTGATCAGTCTATTCAAATCAAAATGAGACTGCATTAGTGTGGTTTTTCTCATTAAAAACAAGCAACAACAACAACCACAACAAACACCCTCTAAACCTGTGTTTGTGCGTCCAAAAATCCATTTTTGCTTTGCTCTCTCTGAAACTTCTAGGCCTTTGTTGAAGACGGTTTTGTATCTGTTCTTTCCTCTGCAAAATTTGCCTTTGGCCTGAACCAAGAATTAGTTGACCCAGTTCCACCTAAAAATGACTGATTTTAACGGCTTCTCTTTGGGAGGCAGAGGAGGTTGTCTTAAACACAATGGGATTTGTCGTTGCCAAGGAGCCTGCTAACTCCTGGTTCATCTGTCCTTAGGTAACAGAAGAGAATGGGGATGTCTCTCCTACCCCAAGATGGTTCACTCTTTTTC
This sequence comes from Perodicticus potto, assembly GCA_963574655.1. Classification (NCBI taxonomy): domain Eukaryota; kingdom Metazoa; phylum Chordata; class Mammalia; order Primates; family Lorisidae; genus Perodicticus; species Perodicticus potto. The sequence continues at coordinate 24,699 of CAUYRH010023795.1, forward strand.
AGAATCTCTGCTGCTTACAGAGGCACTAAGATAGCCCTGGGCCACCTCCTTAGCTCCAAGACAGCCTGATCTCCTTGTTAACATCCACAGCCCCAGCTGCCTCCACTCAATCCACGTGGAGAAGTAATTTTCTGCCAGAAGTACATGCCTGCATTTCTACAGGACTGGGTAGAGAGTTGGGTAGGGGGAAGTTGTTGGGACCTCAGATGGCATTTGTCATTTTTATCAGAGGTATCGATGATGAATATGTCAATGAAGAAATAATGGCATTGTTAGTGTCACTGAAAGACACAAGAGATTTATATGAAGGAATAAAAAATATGTTGGAGCAATTTTCTTTGTCCATTGTCAATACATGTGGTATAGTTACTGATGGCACCCTGGCAATGGTAGGTTAAAAAAAGGGACTTGTAAAATTAATAGAAGACGATGCAATTCCCACTCAAAACTCACGTTTGGTGAAGTATCATTGCATAGTACATCAAGAAAATGTATGCGCAAAAACTTTAACAATGGATAACATCATTTGTGCGTACAATGCACATTATTGGGGTGACAGGCATACATAACTTTGACTCAAACTGCATAAAAGCAATTTATATAACCAAAATGTTCATACCCCTGTAATATTCTGAAATTTAAAAAAATTTAAAGGTAGAAATCCTACCCAGGTCTGCCAACTAAAATCAAGGTAGCAGTAGAATCTCAGTCCCTGCCTTCTCCAGCTTCTCTAACCTTTAAACATTTCCCTCAGAATCTAGCCCTGTGTCCCTCTCTCTCTTAGAAGGATCCTTGTGCTTACACTGGGCTCGTCCCGGCAATCCAGGATATTGTCCCCTCTTCAAGGTCTTTAATCAAATCTTGGAAGTCTCTCTCTCTTTTTATTTAAGAGACAGAGTCTCACTTTGTTGCCCTTGGTAGAGTGCCGTGGCATCACAGCTCACAGCAACCTTCAACTCCTGACTTAGACAATTCTCTCGTCTCAGCCTCCCAAGTAACTGGGACAGGTGCCGTCCACAATTTTGGTCCGACTATTTTTTGTTTGCAGTTGGGCTGGGGCTGGGTTTGAACCCACCACCCTCAGTATATGGGGCTGGCACCCTGCCCACTGAGCCACAGGTGCTGCCCTTGAAGTCTCTTTTGCCACATAAAGCTACCTTCAGGGGAAGGGGATTAGGACATGGGCATCTTTTGGGACACTGTGATTCTGTCAACCACAGCTGAAAACAAAGTCTTTCCTCTATGTCATGATTTCAAACAGGAAGGTCAGGGTGATGTTGAGAAAGTGTCTTCCCAGTTCTGGGCCTCAGTTTCCTTATCTGTGAAATGCAGTTGCCTCTATTCCACCTTTCAGCCCTGAGATTCCTCCTGCCAGTATCTGTTTGAAGAAGCAATTACATCTGTGTTTACAGGACACCCCTCAGTCCCTGAGGTGAAAAAGACAAGGAAGAACTGCAGTTTTCCTCTTCAGGTTTGCAGACTGGCCTTGATTCTCCTGTCCAGATGGATGGACTGCTATGCTTCGATTTCGTTTCACTTTTGTTGTTGTCGTTGCTCTTTTTGTACATGAACCCTGTGAAACAGAAACTTAGACACCGCAATGAAAAACGTGGAAGACTGTAGAACTTCTGTAAGTTGACCATCCAAGGGACGGTAACAAGCTGGTTCACAGACGGGGTGTTGACATAAGGAACGTGGTCCATTGTACTGATACGTGAATGCACTTTACTTTCCATCTGTGAAAATTAGGCCAGCTTAAGGAAGTGGTCAGTGTAGGGAGGTGGCCAGCTAACTCTTCCTGGTAGGTAGAAGTGCCTTCTAGATGCCTTCTTTTGGGGTGCAGGCTAGAGTTGGGATTTGGCTTTGGAATCCCAGAGGCCTGGATCCCAGCTCCCTCCTCACTGGCCAGGAGCACTTGGGTTGTCTCTGAACTTCTCTGAGCCTCAGTTTCCTATTTGTAAGAATGGGGCCATAATAGTCATACCGATCTCATGTAGGTTTTGTAAAGAATCAGCAAGATAATACAATGGAAGTGCCTGGCACAGTGCACGGGTACTCCCCAAAATACTCTTGAATCACACTCTTGAATCACTATTCACATGCTTTTTTTTTTAAAAGTAAAATTCTTGAATTCTGGCTTCAACACTTACAACTGATAAACCAATATTTGCCTTAACATCTAGCATCTCTTTCCCTGCAAGGAAACATCAGAGCTTCTCAACTGGGCCAAACAGTCTCCGAGCTGTGGCTTGAAAACAAGACAAAACAAAGCAAAATCTCCAGCCAAAAGGATTGGGGAACTGTTGGTTTTTCCTGAGGGATTTTGCTAATGCCACCCAAAAAGGAGCCCCCACACATTTAAGAGGCAGCATCCACAGGAGGGTGTTGTGTGTTTGAGGTTGCTGAAGGAGGTGTTTATTTAGGCAGAAGAAAGGGAGGGGAAAGGGCCTGACGGGGAAAACAACACTAGCCCTCTTTCCTTTTATCTTTCTACATTATGGGCCCAGCTCATACTTGCAAACACAAAGGGGAAGGCCAACAGGCTTCTGGGATGGTTTTGTGGAGACTGTTTAGTAGATAGAGTAAGCTGGGCCAGACTGACATCTACTGAAGTCCTAATTTTGTAGCTTTCTACTTGTGCAACCTTGGGTAAGTGGCTAAGCTTCTCTGTGCTTGCCTTTCTTTCTTTTTTTTTTTTTTTTCTTTTGAGAAAGAGCCTCAAGCTGTCACCCTGGATAGAGCTCACAGCAACCTCCAACTCCTGGGCTCAAGCGAGTCTCCTGCCTCCGCCTCCCGAGTAGCTGGGACCACAGGCGCCCGCCACAACGCCCGGCCATTTTTCGGTTGCAGCCGTCATTACTGTTTGGTGGGCCCAGGCTGGATTCGAACCTGCCAGCTCAGGTGTCGTGGCTCGCGCCTTAATCCGTTGAGCCTCAGGTGCTGAGCCGCCTTTCTTTTTCTTTTTCTTTCTTCCTTCTTTTCTTTTCTTTTCTTTTCTTTTCTCTTCTCTTCCCTTCCCTTCCCTTCCCTTCCCTTCCCTTCCCTTCTCTTCTCTTCTCTTTTCTTTCTTTCTTTCTTTCTTTCCTCTTTCCTTCTTCTTCTTCTTTCCTTTCTTCTTTCTTCTTCTTTTTTTTTTTTGTAGAGATGGGGGTCTCACTGTGCTGCCCAGGCTAGTCTTGAACTCCTGGGCTCAACCAGTCCTCCTGCCTCAGTCTCTCCTATGTAGGAAAAATAACTATATCCACCTATAATAGGAATTCTGTGATGACGAAGTGAGTGAATTCAGAGTGTCTTGGCCAGATCCTTGGCACATACATAGTGTTTTAAAACCATTAGCTATTAGTTGACATTCCCTCCTTTTATGACAAGTTGGCCTCATGCCTTGGGCTCTTTCTTCTTGAAAACAGATGCTAAGTTTAAAGAGGGAGAGGATGAGAGTGAGGAGGGGTTATAGGCCATGAATAGGCAATTCCCTGGGCAAAGTTGGGGATGCAGTCAAAACACTGTTAGAAGATGTCCAGCCTCACCTGCCAGGAGGGCTGTGGAACACTCATCAGACGCTCCAGCGTGTTTAACTTTAATTCTCTGGGTCTGGGGAAACCTGAGTTCGGGAGGGACACCCCAGTTTTCACTTCTCAGAGGGGCCAAAATTTTAAAAGGCTGGTAATATTTGGTACTAGAGAGGGTCTAAGGAAATGGGCACCCTCATGCATTCTGGACACAACTACTGGAAAAAGTAAAAATGATAATAACAATTAAATTAAAGCATGTTCTTATTCTCGCTTGTCGAGAGCTGGCCCTTAGCAGTAAGAGTGTGAGAGAATTGCATGAACAGATAAGGACAAGCAATGCCTGGAAATATCCTGAACACTGGCAAGGGGTTAAATGGATCGTGGATGTCTACTACCCAGAACGCGACGCAGCTATTTAAAGGGAGCCTTAGAGCTGCAGGTATCGATAATAGCTGACACTGATTGGATGCCTTCCCTCTATGAAAGCGCTCTGTGAATGCTACTTTTGTGCACCGCAAGTCAGGAATAGAGTTGGCTATTGTTCTAACTTTATAGGGAGAGGATGAAGGTACTGCAGAGCAAAGAAATCACCCAGAATGTCCAGCTGATAAGTGACCAGCTGTATTTGAACCTCTGCTGGCTCCAGAACATGAGCTCTCTGGACTAATTTGAGCCTCTTGGACCTGAAAGATGAGGTCGATTGGACAAAGAAAGTTGTAAGAAAAGGGACTATGGCAACTCAGTGTTAAGTAACAAACAGTAAATGAAAAGGCACCACTCTCTCCCCACCCTGCAAACTCTGGACTCTCCATCATTTTCCTACATAGACCTCAGCACGTGTACACACACACAATTTGCGTGTTGTTCCTTATTAATCTCCCCCCGCACCCCGCGTGCAAACTTCATACCAGCAGATATTTGTCGTTTTGTGTCTCTAGTACACAGGGATAATACACTTCTTCCCTGTGGACCCTGGATAAATGTTTACTGAATGAAGGCATGAATGGATCTCCTTACCTTACCCTTAACCCTGAAAGCATCCAGGCACTGGCTGGGCCATTAGGATGGCCAGGCTGTTGACCGATGTCAAGGACAAAGTCCACTGGAATATCCTCTGGGTGTTGAGGGTCTGGAGAAACCTGAGTTTGGGAGGGACAACAACCTACAGTTCCCCTGTCGCCTTCCTTAAAGTATTCACCAAGTGCTTGCAGTGATCTAGACAAAGGCTTAATAAATCTGGAAGCTAAATTTCTTTTGGCGGCAGAGTTAAAGACTTGGCAGCTTCTAGCTGCGTAAATTAAAACAATAAGCTGTTTTTCTAAAATAGCATTTCTAAGCATGCGTCTCCGTGAATTAACATCCAGCTCAGAGCCCATCACGAGACTGTTGACAGAACGCAGGAACCCTGGCTGCCTGCCCCGTAAGTGCCCGTGCTGCAGGGCCAGCCACTGCTGGCCTTCCGAGGGCGTCCTAGGAAGAGCGGCATCTCCCGGCAAGGGTCTCCCGCCAGTGCCTTGGCCCCACGCAGGCCGGACACGGCCAGCTACCACCGCAGACAGGCAGTGGACACTCACAGCACAGTCACCACAGACCATTGTCTCTATGAAGAAAAAACGAGGCTGGCTGCAGCTGCAGTTAATTTACTTCTGATTAGTCTAACCTTTCCCCTCGGAGGAAGTGGTTTAGCAGGAGGGGAAAATGCGGTCACAATATTGTTTTATGACTGTTTATCTTTAGAGCCCAAGCGATGCTGATTGCAAATATTTATGCGCATTTAAAAAAATCTCAGCTAATGTTTGGAATGCATTTTTTTTAAAAAAGAAATGGAATCAGATTGGGGGTGGATGTAGCCATTTTGGAGGATTTCAAAGACATGACCAAGTTTTCCCTCCTGGCCCACTGGGACTCCTCGCATCAACGCAGCAGTCACGTGAACATGGTCAAAATACAGAATGTGACCGTTCTGCTCAGCTGTGGAAGGCGTTTGTCCATTTTAGATGTGCATATTAATGACTAGTCTAGAAATCGAAATCTTAGCCCGCGTTATCTTAAAGAAAAGAGCCTCTGAACAAGAAAACTTTGCATTTCAGTTAGAAACGCTGCTTTTCCTCCTGGAGAAGCTAAGTGGCAAAGAAAAAGCTCTAGACACAATTTCCCACCTCCCAAGTAGCCACTGTGGCCGGAGCTGCTACCCTGAGCTGAAAGAGCTTCGCTACCTCTCATTCCATTCTCCTCTCTGCTGTAGCTGCACCTGTGCGGCTGCTGCACAGCTAAGTTCTTTGGCCTCTTAAGATAACACCGGGGAGGGCGAGGAACCTCGTGTCAGGGTCATGCCTTTGGCTTCATGGATCAGGGTTTAAGTCCCAGTTTTGCCAGTTGCACTGTGGCCATTAGGAAAGCTAATGTTTAGAATGCATGTGTTTAAAAAACAAGAACTGAAATCACATTTTAGGTGGATCTACCCATTTTGGAGAATTGTCTTGGAGTAGAACGTGTGGAGCGTGTGCTGACGGATGGGATGTGACTGGTGAGGGAAAGAGGATTTAGGGATAATCTCAATTTTTCTTTCGTGGAACACTGGGTGGGCCCAGCTGCCATGGGAAGACCTGAGAAGATCCGGAAGAGGGATAGGAGGAAAAGGCCTGGCTAGACACACACGAAATGGTAATTCTCAAAACTGTAGCTCAGTTTAAATAGATTTCCCTTAAAATATTAAGATACATTAATTCATTCATTGAAGATTTATTGATTTGTTTATTGTATACTCAGTGTTGGCACACCATAGTAGGTGTCTTACCAGACCTGCCCTGATGTGCCAACACTGAGTATACAGCAGGGGGCAAAACAAGCACACCCCTGCTTCCACGGGAAGCTTCCCCATTGGCAGCTGGACCCTCTGGGCATTTCTGAAATCCACAGTGATGCTCCATAAGTTTTCTCTTCAGACCAAGTCTCAGTTTTATTTTTTGTAAAATGTGTTCAGTCGGGGTATCTGCTTCCCAGGGCTGCAAACAAGAGGGCTTTTTTCCGGCTGGACCAAGGGGTGGCTGCGAACGTTGAAGGGCACTGGGTGCAGAATTTGTGGCTTTGGCGAGATTGGAATCATGGCAGGTCCAGAAACTGATGCCCAATTCCAGTTCACTGGTATTAAAAAATATTTCAACTCTTATATTCTCACAAGTAGAATGAATTGGGTACTGGCCACATATGGAAGCGTTGCTTTTATCATCTTTTTTTTTTTTTTTTTTGAGACAGAGCTCATTATGTTGCCCTTGGTAGAGTGCTGTGGCTTCATAGATCACAGCAACCTCCAACTCTTGGGCTTAAGAGATTCTCTTGCCTCAGTCTCCCAAGAAGCTGGGACTACAGGCTCCCTCCACAACGCCCGGCTGTTTTTTGTTACAGTTGTCATTGTTGTTTTAGCAGGCCCTGGCTGGACTTGAACCTGCCAGCCTCGGTGTATGTGGCCAGCGCCCTACTCACTGAGCTACCGGCACCGAGCCTGCTTTATAATCCTATACTTCAAATTATGATCTAAAAAACTCCAGCTGTTAAAGCAACATAAATGGCTTCTAAACTGTACTTCATCTGTTAAGTTCCCATGCCTGGAGAAGCTAATGTCACCTCATCATCTGATACTCAATTTGCACAATAAATTAAGAACCTGGGGGGGAAAAAGAGAAAGAGAGACACTTGCTATGTGAACGTATATGTTCTCCAAAATTCCAAAATTTGTAAGTTGGAACCTAACCCCCAGTGTGGCAGGATTAATAGGTGGGGTCGAGGCGGCACCTGTGGCTCAAAGGAGTAGAGTGCCTGCCCCATGTGCCAGAGGTGGCAGGTTCACCAAAAACTGCAAAAAAAGAGGTGGGGTCCCCAGGAAAGTGGTCGAGTCCTGCATGTTGCACCCCCATGAGTGGGGCAGAAGTTGAAAGGAGCTCCCGGGCTCTTCTCCTCTGCCCTTCTACCAAGTGAGGCTGCCTCTTGGAAGCAGAGAGCAAGCTTGTGTTGGACCTCCCAGCCTCCAGAACTGCGAGAAATACACCCCTATTATTATTTATTTTATTTTATTTATTTATTTTTTTTAGAGACAGAGTCTCATTCTATTGTCCTCCGTAGCTAAGGCGTCTCAGCTCACAGCAACCTCCAACTCTTAGGCTCAGGCGATTCTCCTGCCTCAGCCTCCTGAGTAGCTGGGACTACAGGTGCCCGCCACAATACCCAGCTATTTTTTCGTTGCAGTTTGGCCAGGGCCAGGCTCAAACCCACCACCCTCGGTAAATGGGGCTGGCGCCCTACCCACTGAGCCATAGGCGCCGCCCTAAACCCATATTATTTATCAGTTTACCCAAGTGGTGTGTTTTGTTACAGCGGCAGAAATGGACAGCAAGCAGTAATATTCCTAGCCTTTCATCTGGGTATGAAACACTAAAATTTTAGAAAAGTTGCTGGTGCCTTGGGCTGGTGACAGGACATTTGAAATCTAGACAGCTCCAGCCCAGGCTTAGGACGCCCCTCCTGGCCCCGCTGAGCAGGGCTGGGGCCTGGGGGCGCTGATACACACCTGCTCTGAGCGGTGACTCGAGACACATTTGATCGGTCCAGAATTGGGCCCCTGACCCACGGTGGGCCAATCAGATCTCTCTGTCGGGATGGAGGTTGGAGAGAGATGGCCGGTCTTTGCATGTGTGAGCCTGTGATTCGTCACCTCTGATTAGAGGCACAGTCCCTTTTCCAGGGACAAGCAACAATCAGCAGGGTTCAAGTTGAAGCCCGCAGACATCTGGTTCTGAAGCTGGTGTTACTGACCACCCCGCCCTAGCATCCTGCTGCTGCTGATACCCAGGCCAGACTTTTCTTTCTCCGCAGGGAGGAAGCATGCCTCCTCTTCATCACACATTCCCCCTTTCCCGCCACACCATCCCCGAGCTAGCTGGGTGCTGCAAGGAATTTGCAATGGGGAGATAGCAGCGACACATGTCTGCCAGGTACCTTCTCAGAGTGGTGGGCCAGGTCAAGCAAGGTGAGATTTTGATATGTGCTGAACTTGGCCGTCTACACTAATCTGCCTTTAAACTGAATCCTGCAGCAGAAATGGTCAAAACAATTCGTGGTTATACATGTTTAGACAAAAGGCAATGAATAAAACTAAACAAACAAACAAAAATCTCTTACCTCAACCCCCAGCCCCCGGGCTGGAATCTACGAGTCTCCTGGATTCCAGGACTCTACTGAATTATTATTGTTTCCTAAATCATAGAATGTGAAATCGTATGCATACATGGTGAAAAGGTAACAAGGGCATGCTTGGTAACGAAGTAAATTAGCCTGCAGAGGAATACAAAGGATAATAAAAGCAACATAAGGAGATTATTAATAAAAACTGCCCTTCGTGCAGAGCTCTGATGTACACAGCTCTTTAGCACAGCATCTGATTTAATCTTCCTAACAACCTCCAGAGGCCGAGACCATTATGAACCCCAACTTACAGATGAGAAGACCAGGGCTTATGTGCAGAAGTGGCTTGCACAGCTGTTGGTTTGACTCTGCACAGACTCTAAAATATCTCCTGTGATAGCTTCCTCATAAGCGTCACATTCTCTTTAGAAAGTGGCCACGAAGAACATGAATGCTCTCTTTTGTAATGTCCAAGAGGTAGAGGCAAGTAGTGTGTTATCTCCACACAATGAACAGAGGAGTCACTATATCGTGAACTTGGCCTTCCTACGTGAACTTGGCCTTCCTGCCAGGTAATCCCACCTTCAGGACTCCCTCCTGCTCATATTGGTCTTTGGCTCACGGATGCATGTCTAGTTCTTCCCTCTGCTGATAGGGGCGAGGTATTCTGGAGCAATGCTCCCTACTTCCTGCCTGGGCACCTCACAGCCTGCCTGTGCTCCCTACAGCCTATCTGTGCTCCCTACAGCCTGCCTGTGTTCTCTACAGCCTGTCTGTGCTCCCTACAGCCTATCTGTGCTCCCTACAGCCTATCTGTGCTCCCTACAGCCTGCCTGTGTTCTCTACAGCCTGTCTGTGCGCCCCACAGCCTGCCTGTGCTCCCCACAGCCTGCCTGTGCTCCCTACAGCCTGTTTATGCTCCCTACAGCCTGTCTGTGCTCCCAATACACCCTAGAGCCTGTCAGTATTTCCTACAGTCTCCCAGTATTCTCTAAAGACTGCTTGTGCTCAAACAAAGGACAATTTTCATTTCCAAAAGATGGCTTCATAACGACCACCAAAAAAAGGGGGTAGGGATAGAAAAGCATGAGTTGGCCAGTTTGTAATGGAAAATCAGTCTCAGGACATTGAAAACACTCTGTACAGTGTTAAAGAGCATTCTTTGAAATAAGGAATTGACTTGTCTGCTTAATGTAGCTTTTTGTTGATTCATCTTGATGACACTCATGGCAAATGGTATGATTCAAAAATTATGATCTGTCTGAAACTGATACAGTCACCCTCGGTGGTGGGACCGGCCACCGATAATTGGAAACAGGAGCTCTGCACGAGATGCTCTCCAAGGAAAGGGAAAGAAAAGGCAAACACGTCGATGGGAGGCCTTGTGGCAAATGAGGGAAGTTTGGGTCAGTTTTTCAGTCCTTAAGCTCGGGACTTTTATCCTTTTATTTAAAAGACCAAATGTTAATGACTATTGGATGCCTGACCTTGCTGTCAACGGTCACCGTGTCCCGTTGCTGTGGCAGGTGATTTGTCACCTCTGAGTAAAGGCATAGAAAAGGAAACTCAGACACTGAAAGGGCACAGGGGGAAGAAAGGGCACAGGTGCAGGGTCACCGGGCCGGCTGAGTCTCACCCTCACACTCCCTGGCTGTGGACCTGGAACACATGTGTCTCTCCCAGGTCTCAGGCTTCTTTTTTTTGTTTTTTGAGACAGAGCCTCAAGCTGTCACCCTGGATAGAGTGCTGTGGCATCACAGCTCACAGCAACCTCCAATTCCTGGGCTCAAGTGAGTCTCCTGCCTCTGCCTCCCAAGTAAGCTGGGACTACAGGCGCCCGCCACAACGCCCGGCCATTTTTTGGTTGCAGCCGTCATTGTTGTTTGGTGGGCCCTGGCTGGATTCAAACCTGCCAGCTCAGGTGTACGTGGCTGGCGCCTTAGCCTGTTGAACCACAGGCACCAAGCCAGTCTCAGGCTTCTTATCTCCTAAGCAGGATGGTAACCCTCCTATGGTAAGGTGTGGTGGGAAAGCTTGGGGTGCACTGCCTCGCATGTGGGGTGCACTGGAGATTCAGCAGGCATTGCTGTTATGATTGTGTGTGCGTGACCAGCTCCTTAACAAGGGGAGAAAGAGAAATACTAAAAAAACTTTTTGGTGGTGATGTGTGAACCTTTCTTAGCATCTGACTCAAGAAAGTGTGCTGGAATCCATTTCATTTAAAATATGATCGTGGTGGGCAGAAAAATACCCTCCTTCCTTTAAAGATGTTCATGTCCTAATCCTCATAACCTGAGACTATGTGGGCTAAGGAATGTTAAAGTTGCCAATGGAATTAAGATCACGGATAGGATGACTTTAAAATAAAGAGATTATCCTGGATTTTCTGGGTGAGCTCAGTGTCATCGGTAGGGTCCTTCAAAGTGGAAGAGGGAGGCCAAAGAGGGAGGCCAGGAGAGCTATGACTAGGGAGAAAGGTCAGAGGATATAACATTGTTGGCTTTGAAGGTGGAGGAAAGGTCACACAATGCAAGGGATGTGGGTGACCCCTGGAAAGCGGAAAAGGCTGGAACCTCTGGAAAGGAACACATCCCTGATGACGCCTTGATTGTAGTCCGGTGAGATACATTTCAGACTTCCGGCTTCCAGAATAGGAAGCCAATACATCTGTGTTGTTTTATGCTATTCAATTTCTAGGAATTTGTTAGAACATCCCTAGGAAAGGACTATAATGATGTCAAGGCATTGGGAAAGTTAATTATTGTTCTGAGTGCCCTTTCTTTTTCATTTATAAACTCCAAGTGTGTTCTAAGGGAAGGGAGTGAACTTACAGCCCTCGTGTGGTCACATGACAGCGAGTCGGTGCAAAAGTTGTCCTTGACTTCAACACCAGATGGGAAAAAGCCACAAATCTATGTAAAACAAAGTCAGTTCTTGCAAAAGGAAACAAATCCAAACAGAGTCTGAGCTTCATTTAGAATTGCAAAGCCATGGTATTCCAATGCTTAACGCTCTCCCTCCGCTGATATCTGCAAAACCCAGTGCCTACACAGGACGGGAGTCTCCTGTTTTGTATTCAGGCATGAGTGCAGGCTGTCAAAGGTAAATCACGCACTTCCATGGCTGGCATTTTTCAAAAGATCAATTATGCACTGACATCTCCGTGCATATAGGCGCAGGATTATTTACAGCCACCACTCGAGGTTGAGACGTAGTGAGAATCTGGCCCTGAGCACAATATGGGAATTCATATTCAGAGGGCTAAGGAATGAAGGCAGTTCTGGAAGCCCCCTGGATTGTTCCCCCATCCAGGTCACTGCAGCGGTGGCCTGGAAGAGCAGCCCGAACCAGAGGTGGCCCCTTTCCTTCTAGCCCTTCCAACCTGGGGTCACCTCTGCCAGCCTCCATCCCAGCCTCCTCTCGGGCAGCCTCCACGTAAGCCCAGCCCAGACATCTGTCAAGAGAAACGCGGCTCATCAACAGGAATCCGCGTGATGGCTTAGAAACAGTCTGTGCTGGCTATGACACACAAGGCATAAATTAAATCATAACTGAGCACTTTGCTGACAGCACGTGATGACAGGTGTTGTGAATAAGTTGGCACCGGGGCCACTGCCCTACACAGCGATTGTCAGTCACAGCCACTCCTCACTCGTTTCCCACTGGCAGGGACCACACATCTAGTGCAATTTGCCAGAACCGGGGTGGGAGGTGGCCCCTGCACATTTCACACTCCAAGGCTGACATTAGAGCCCTGTGGGGTCATCGCTTCTCTCGCCTTGGCTGGGCCGAAGTCCAGAGTCCGTAGGCCTCACAGTAGCACTCCTGAGTCCACCCTGGGGTGTGGGTGCCTCACCTGGGCCCTCAGCCAGCTGCCCGTGTCCCCACTGAAAGCACTATCCAAGTAGGGACATCCAGAAAGAGCAAAAACATGGAGAAAATAAAATGGTAAGTGATATTTAAAAACTAAAAGGTCTCAAAATGATTATCCTGGAAAATTTCAGAACTTTGCTGAAGTCCCTCCTATTTATGTTATGGTTTACCCTAGTTTTTTACATTGCATGTGGCAGAAGTGCCATAATTCTTAGATTGTTTCCTAAAAACGTGTTTTGGGGCTGAGGAACCCCAAACCTAGACAGAGCCCACTTCCCCCCCATTCTTGCTGCCAGGGCTTCTCCCTGAGAAACCCTCGGGGCCTCCCTTCCCTCCTCCCAAATGGCCCAGGGCTGGCTTTTACCTGCTGCCTTCTGACGTCAACCTTCAGGTGGGATTCCGAAGCCCCCTGTCCTGACAGCCCTCGGGAGTGTCCTAGTTAACATCAGCCTGACCCATGTCCACCACATGCCCTCCCACACGTTCCCTCCACAGCGCCTGTCACAATCTGGAGTTGTCCTGGCCGAGCCTGCGTGTTCACCCTCAAGGAGGAGGGGGATGCAGACCCCTGATGGCAGGGATCCCGCCCGGCCCGACGGGAGGATGGAGGATGGTGTGGAGGGCACACTCTGTAGACACGTGTGAAGCGATCAAAGTCAAGCAAGTCCTCGCGCCTTTGGCATCGTCTGTGCCTGAGTCGCCGCTCCTCTGCTCTCAGCCTTCACAGCAAGATGACCCAAGAGGAGTGTGACAGCTGTCACAGTATGTTACTGTCACTGTGGGCCGTTTTCACCTTGGGCCACACGATGCCTCAGCAGCCCCATCCTCAGATGCATCCTATGTTCACCGGGGGTCTGCTCCAGCCCCAAAGGCTGTCGCTATGTGGTGGGGAGTTTGCAGCAGAGCAGGTGCAGATGGCGAGCTAAAGCCACTCTCGTCATCACCACCTCTCTGCCTTTCCCCTAGCTGACCACTGACGTGAGACCCCAGAATAAACCGAGAGGGACCCATGCAAATGGTTTCAAAGACCTCTAAAATTCAGGGCCATGGCCAGTGAGCACTGCAGTGAGATGGATAGAAGGTCCTTCCTGTGGGTCACGAGGTACTGGCCGACGTGGAATCTCCCGGGAGCAACCAGCAGCTGGCATCTGGGGCAGGGGCTGCAGTGCCAGACACAGTGCTGAGACTTTTACACAAACTGATGATTTTTTTCTTCACTCCCTGCTAAATAAAGTAGCTGTTCTTACCGTCGCCATTCTATAGATGAAGGGACTGAGCCTTCACAGGTCACACGTGTGGAAGTGGCAGCGAGGAGGGGGATGGCTTGAACTCGGTTCTCCCAGGCTATAAAGCCCAGGATCCAATCTGCCCCTCTGGGTTCCCCCAGCTCTGCATGCAACAGGCCCTGGTGTGAGGAAAGGAAAAGTCATCCCCTCTGGTAGCTGCCGAGGGCTTCTCGCAGAGCGCCCAGGGAGGAAGGCATGCTCCCATTCCTGTCTGGAGCGCTGTGTGTTCCAAGTTGAATGAGAAGAGGGAAGAGCAGCGGGTGTGGGGCAGAGACGCTCCAACGTGGGCTTCTGAAGCGGAGTCTCTGTCCTTAGCTGCGGACGCTGCCTGGCAAGTCACACTCGCTGGGCCTGAGCCTGAGCCTAGTAGCTTCTCCCCAGATGTCCTCCCCTGGGACAGGAAAGCAGAAAGGGTTGGGTGGACAAGGCTCAGATTATTTCGGGCCTCCGGTTCTACCTCGAAGTATTTTCCTGGATCTTCCAGCTTAAAACCTACTAAGGTGGAGCCCTCCTTTCTCCTCCTCTCCCTCAGCAGGGTGAGGGATGTTTGGGGAGGGGACACTGTCCACTAACCTATCTGGTGGGCTCTACATGGATTACTTTGGTGACTCCCATTACTTTAGAGGAGTGTCTGAAGTATATGTAATACAGTGGGAGTCACCAATGAACGTAATTTTACACTTTCTAGTAGCTGAAAGGGAAAGGAAAAAATAAGCCAAAAGGTAAAAATAAGCAGGTGATATTACATTTTTTATTGTAGTAAAAAAACACATAATATTAAATTTACCCTCTTAACCATTTTTTTTGTTGTTGTTGTTGCAGTTTTTGGCCAGGGCCGGGTTTGAACCCACCACCTCCAGCATATGGGGCCGGCATCCTACTCCTTGAACCACAGGCACCACCCTCTTAACCATTTTTAAGGGTACTGTTCAGTAGCATTATATCTATCCACATTGTCAGGCAAAAAATGCAGGTGGCAGTCATTTTAACAAAGCAGTTTATTTAACCCCATACAATACATATTTCAAATATTACCATCTTGATATGTAATCAGCATAAAATTAATAATGAGATGCTTTACTTTTTTTTTGGAGACAGTCTCATTTTGTTGTCCTTGGTAGAGTGCCATGGCGTCATAGCTCACAGCAACCTCCAACTCTTGGGCTCAAGTGATTCTCTTGCCTCAGCCTCCCGAGTAGCTGGGACTACAGGAACCCACCACAATGCCTGGCTATTTTTAGAGATGGGGTCTTGCTTTTGCTCAGGCTGGAGCAATCCACCTGCCTTGGCCTCCCAGAGTGCTAGGATTACAGGTATGAGCCGCTGCACCCAGCCTGAGATGCTTTACTTTTTAAAAAAGTCTTTAAAATTTGACAGCACATCTCAATGCAGGCATTTTTATTATTATTGTTGTTTTTTTCCTGCAGTTTTTGGCCAGGGCTAGGTTTGAACCCACCACCTCTGGTATGTGGGGCCAGCACCCTACTCCTTTGAGCTACAGGCGCCACCCTCAATACAGGCATTATTTTCAATGGAAATACAGTAGAACCTTCATTGTTGACAACCTCCCTGCATGGATCGCCTCCTTAGGTTGACCTAATTTTCATAGACCAGACGTGAACCACGTGTATGTATTAGCACGTAGGCCTGGTTCCTTAGTAGGCCTTACTAGGTGACCACCTCTGTATGTTGCCTAGCTCATTACCACCGTCCTTTGGGTGGTCAGCTTACAGAGGTTCTGCTGTATTTGATCTCTGTTGAAATTTTGTGAAATTTACAGCTGAAAAGACAGATTCACATGTCCATGTTGTTCCAAGCATTCTTAAGTTTTCCAATAACTGAATCATCAGTTTTTAAATTTAAATGAAAAGAAATTGAATACAATTTTAAAAATTTGACTCCTACATCGCACAGGCACACAACCAGTGGTCAGTGGCCATGTGTGGCCGGCGGCTACTGGGTTGGCAGCCCAGGTCCAAAGCTCCCAGCAAGTGCTCCAAACGCGGCAGCTGCTGTTCTTCTATGACAACTGGTAGAATGCGGGCATAGGTCGCCCCCAGCAGTGATCACACCGCCCTCTGTCTCAGACAGCTCGCCCTCTTCTAGATGGGAGAAACTCCCTCGGCCTGGGCGTCCCCATACCCGGACACATACAAGGGATTTCTGCGTGAAGTTGCTGCCTCCAGTTAATTAAGGGATGGGAATGGGACAGCAAAAAGACTTCAGACTGAAAATTAAGAATCTCCCCGGCTTATTTTATCACTGGAAGATCAGTTCAACAACTTCCTCCAGGAAATTGCAAAGGGAAATCATTACCCAAAAGGGGGGAAGGGGCCTGTCCACGTGAAGCCCAGATGCACTTCCCGTGCAGGGCGGAGTGAGGGGCAGGGGTGGGTGTTTACTGGGTCATTTAACCAGGTTCCTATTTTTTAAAGTTTCCTTTTTCACGATTATTTGTTGACCCTAATTGTTTCCATGCCCATGAGATGCGTCCCTGAACTTCCTCCTGCGGCCGGGCAGCAGGGCTGGGCGGCTCCCTCTAATTGCCTGTGTTCCTGCCTTTTCCCTCGAGTCTCCAGGGCAGGCCGGTTCCCACATATGCTTCCAGAACCATCTTAATAGAGGCGCAGCAGCGCCCAGCTGACGACATATGTTTAGCTGCTTGCTGGGTCGGCCAAGCGTGCGATATCACATTACATGAATGGGGAAGGCCAGGCCCAAACAAGCTGCTTTTTACAAGCCTGGCTTAAGGATTTGTGGCTAAATAGGACTAACATGGGGGGGGGGGGGTAACGGGCCTCTTGTCCGGCCCTGTGTGCTGTCTCGCTGTCTCAGAGCTGCATTGATTGGAAAGTTTTCTGTCTCCCAGGACAACGCTCTGTTAGAAAACGCCTTTGCAGCTCCTGGGGTTCCCAGATCTAGGTGAAAAACCTGGGCCCCAAGCAGGGAAATGTAGATTCAGGTCTTGGAGTATGTGGAGCTGCAGGATGGAGAGGAGGTCCGGCTGGCCTGTGCATTTACGCTCCATTAACCCTGCGCAGGCCGAGCGCAGATGGCAGCAAAGCAGAGAAAGACGAAGGCCAGGGTGGGCACCGGGAAATGCAAGGCCTCACTCACCATCGGGGGCCTACTGCACCCCCTTTGCACCCTCACTCCCCCGAAATGTACCTATACAAACTTCCTCCAGAAATTATCAGGGGGTCATTCTTAGCCTTCCTCAAACTTCAACAGCCAGCCAAGGGCCTGGGGAATATTGCAGACACAACTCAAAATGACATTCAGGGTTCCCTTAAATGACAATGATGATAGGGCATTTACTGAGCACTCACTGTGCCCTGGTGCTATGCATAGGATTTCCAGGGACAAACTGATTTAAACCTCTCACCAGCCCAGTGAGCTGAGCACGGTTGCCACACCCTTTTTAAAGCTAAGAATGTGGAGGCAGAGCAGGAGAAAAAAGGTTTGCTTCAGTCAAAAAACCAGTTGTGCCTTCCTACGCAAAAAGGGTCTTTAAAGATTTTCCTTTTTCCCTCTCTCCTTTTTTCCAGCCTCTCTCCTGTCCTTCCCTCTTTCTTTTTGAATTATAAAAGCTACTTTATGAAAAACATTAATGATATAAAGTAAGGCAAGACATCCAAGTATCCTTGGCCTTTGCCTTATTCCTCTTCTCATGCTGCTAACCATTTGGTGAGAATCACATGGGCACACACAGTGTTTTTACTAAAATATCATGTATTCATTCAACAAACATTCATTGTGAATTCAGTTAGGGATTATGATTTGGAGGTTGATGAGGGTTTCTTGACCTCAGCACGACTGGCATTTGGGTGAAGAATCCTCTATCTTTCTGGGCTGTCCTGTGCATTGTGTGATGGTCAGCAGTATCCCTGGCTCTACTCACTAAATGCCATAACATCTACCTCTAGTTGAGATGATGAAACATGTGTCCAGGCATTGCATGCGTCTCCTGGAGGAGATGGACCAACAGTCTAAATGGACGAAGCTGTTGGAGCTTTTCTGTTGCTCTTCCTGTGGCACTGCATAGTGGCGGCCGAGGCTGAAGCTCAGACACTCCCACCTCTGCCTTTAAACATTGGATTCCAGAGTGTGACAGCGCTAGAACTTACTTAGTGAGTCCACATTACTAGACATTTGGAGCTGCTTTCAATCTTTCCCCATGACAATGTCCAATGACTCTCCTTGTTTGTACCTACACCTGCATACTTACATCTGAGCATCTCTAAGGAACAGATTCCAGCAAAATCCCTGGCTCAATGGTGTAAGCATTTAAGTGTTAGTTATAAAATTCTCATGACCCCGCCAAAAAGAGAGAGGTGCCAGTCAATCTGCCCCCTCACCAATGGCATTTGAGAATGCCTGGTGGGCAGCCCCTCGCTGACGGAGATGCAGGCTGTGCGTCAGCAAGAGCATTTAGAAGAGGATAAGGTGCAGAAAAAGAGCCACATGTCACTCAGAGAGGCTCTTAGGTCTTTTGTTTTTAACATTTTGTTTTAACCATCTTGCTGTTAACCTTATTTTTAACTAAATTAACATGATTATCCAAAGTGACACTTTCGAAGTTTCCAACATGTGCACATAGAGGGTTAGCATTTGCACTTGCAAAAATTAATTAAATTAATAAATCAAAGAGGTGTGGGCCCTATGGTGGTGACCCTGTTACAAAAGGAGAGGGCTTGCCAGGCTATTGCAAACTCAGGACTCCTCTGCCCACCCCAGAATAGAGGCTGAGTTCTCCATTCCAGAGAGGTGTCAATGACCCAGATGTGTCATCTTCAAAGGCCAGGCAAGGTCAGGTTGGTGTTCCTGCCCCCAAAGACCTGTGCTCCTCAGAATCGGTGGATATCTCAAAGATGACAACTTCCCAAGGTCACCCTCTTCACTGGAATCTCCCACTGAGTGTCCCGGGCTCCAGCCACACTGAGGCACACCCACCAAGGTCAGATGCACTTGGCTGGGGCCTTTACATTTCCACCCTTTTGGCATAGTTTTAAGAGGCTTGCATATGCCTCTTCTGCCATTAGGTTCTCCTCCCAGTTACATCTCTGCTCAGCTTGCATTTATTCCCTAATTCAAGAAATTTGAAGCAGTAAATTAGTTTTTTTCCTGCTTAAATAAAAATAGACAAGAGAAAATTGCCCTCATGGAATTTCAGGGGACCATTGCTGCCTATTTGATCAAATCAGAAAACTCCAGTTTTTGCAATAGTTATTCACATGGATTTTATTTGTAACATCTATCTAAAAAAATTAAATGCCATGAATTTAAAAAATCGCTAACTCATGTATTTGGTACAACATTCCAAAGGTGCAAAAAAAGTTATACAGAGAAAAGCCAGTTTTCCCCCTAAACCTGTACTGCAGTCATTTAGAGCCAAACACTGTTACGATTGGGTTAATGCATGTGAAATTGTCAATATTTACCTGTTTTGACCAAGAAAAATGGCAATTTCATATGATTTTATCTGTAACTCTAGGTTTTTTCATTTTACCAGAGGCTCTGCCTGTATAAATATGCATAGAGTCTTCCCATTTTCTTTTTTCATATAAATGGTAGCAAATTATGCATACTGGTTTTTGTCTTGCTTATTTCACTTAACAATGTGTCATGAAGATAACTCCATTTGGGTATTTTAAAAAGAGCCCTA
Source organism: Perodicticus potto (assembly GCA_963574655.1). Taxonomy (NCBI): domain Eukaryota; kingdom Metazoa; phylum Chordata; class Mammalia; order Primates; family Lorisidae; genus Perodicticus; species Perodicticus potto. Next base: position 44,213 of record CAUYRH010023795.1, read on the forward strand.
TTCTCTTTTTAACAGCCCTGGAATATTCCGTTGAATAGATGTGTCATGATCTATTTAACCTGCCCCCAGTGATGGACAATTAGATTGTTTCTAGTCTCTTTCTGCTGCAAACAGTGCTGCAATGCCAATCCTTGTACACATATTATGTCTCACAAGTGGCGTGCATTTGTAAGATAATAAATTATTCAAGGTGGAATTGTTGCGCCAAAGGGATGTGTGTCTTTTTAATTAGCAAATCTATTGCCTAATTGTCCTCTGTAGACATAGCCTCAATTCATACCCTGAGTAGACTGACGGGGTCCAACTTGACACCGTGCCTGATTTTAAGGTCCACAGAGCAGTGAATGTTCTCCATAGCTTGGGGAGGACTGGCGATGCCAGAGGCAGTCTGGGAAATACAGATTGTCTTGATAATGTGCCAGGTTTAGCTCTGTCTCCTCCAAAAGGCGGGTAAGGACAGAGAAGTCCCTGTCCCTGCAGGGTGGCCTCTCAGCCTGGAATATTATAGGTGAGGGAGGAAAAAGAAGGGAGATTCTCATTAATTAAAGATGAAAGAGACAAGTTAGGTCTTAAGAGTTTTCTAGACTCCTTTCTGGTTCTGACCCAAGAAGGACCATAACCCCAGAGGCTGTTCAGCCTCAGGTCCTCATCAGGTAGAAGGTGTTGCTGGCACAGTATGAGGCTTCAGCAGTGGCTAACGTGTGTCCCACAAGCTTCTGGCCTGCCAGGGGACTCTGTCAAATCAGGGGGCCAGCGTTAGGCTATGGATGGGGAATCTGTTTAGCATGTTTAAAATATGTTCTCAGGGCGGCACCCGAAGCTCAGTGAGTAGTGCGCTGACATAAACCCAGGCTGGTGGGTTTAAACCCAGCCCAGGCCAGCTAAACAGCAATGACAACTGCAACAAAAAAATAGCTGGGCATTGTGGCGGACGCCTATAGTCCCAGCTACTTGGGAGGCTGAGGCAAGAGAATCACTTAAGCCCAAGAGTTTGAGGTTGCTGTGAGCTGTGATGCCACAGCACTCTACTGAGGGTGACATAGTGAGACCCTGTCTCAAAAATAAATAAATAAATAAATACATAAAATAAAATATGTTCTCAAATTCTTTGGTGCCCTCCCTTCACAAGGTGAGAGTTAACTCCTGCTCCTTGAGTGTGGGCCAGACTGGATGATGAATTGACAGCATGTAACTTCTGAGACTAACTCACCCAAGGCATTACAGCCTTCACTGGCTCTGACCTTCTTGGGTTTCCCACTCTGAGAATGCCAGGAGCCATGCAGAGAGGCCCACGTGAGGCAGAACTGAAGCCCCTCACTCACAACCTGCACCAACTTGCCAGCCATGTAAGGGAGCCACCTAGGAAGTGGATCCTTCAGCCCCAGTCAAGCTTTCGGATGACTGCAGCCCTGATCACTTTTTGATTGTGATCTCATGAGCAACCTTGCATCAGATGTGCTCAGAGAAACTCCACTTGTATTTCTAACCCATAGAAAGGGGAGAACAATACATGTTTATTGTTATTTTAGGACACTAGGTTTGGGTTAATTTGTAACACAGCAATAGGTAACTACACACATGACCAGGATGATGAGCTTGTGAAGGGCCGGTGGCACATGCATCTTCTCTTTTGCTTCCACTTTGCATCTGCCATCCCTTTGAGGAGGCAGTGGTCCTCTTCAAATGACACAGAGTGGGACTGAGAGATGATTTTTACATCTGCACGAGGTCAGCGTGGAGGCGATGTGTTCACACGTCAACATGCATGCTCTGTTCTCCACCCTCTCCTCTACCCTGTCCCTGCAGGGTGTGGGAGCATTGCATAGCTTCCCTTACCCTCAACTGTCTCATCTGCAAAATGGGGTGATAACCAAAGACACAGTGTAGGCCGGAATAAGCTCAAGCATTGAGCACCAGGCTTTTATAACTCTTAATTTACCCATCTATCCGTTCATTCACTAAGCATATTTGTGCTAAATGTTTACCATGTCTCAGGTACCATGAAAGGTACCAGAGTTACAAATGAGGGCAAATCAACATCCCTATTATCAAGGGAATCAGTCCAGTGGGAGTGACAGGTGGAGAGACCAGTGGGCACCACATGATGTGACACCACCATGCTGTGCTTATAGCAAGAAAGGAGGCCCCTCCCTGGGCGGAGAGCAGAGACACACAACTCTGACTGCTCAGTGGGCTCTATCTGCTCTTTAAGACCACAAAGTCAGGCACGGTGTCCCAGGATGTTGGGGCAAAAGCAGAATCAGAGGAGTTGAATGTGAGACCAGATATCGGTCCTGGAAATCTAGCTGGATCCATGCAATAAATAAATAAGGCCCTGAGGAAAAGAACTTGCCCAAATTCCATTCACTCCTGAACTTGCCCAGTTCCTTCATGCCACGGGGCCTTTACACATAAGGTTCTTCTTGGTGAGCTCCTCATCGCCCTGTTAAAATGCCTCCCTCCTAGGGAAGAGCACCAGGCTGACACCTTTGCCCACATCTCCATTCAGCACTATTTCCTACCGACATCAGATTCTTGTAGTTTTTGGTCTGTCTTCTGCATCAGAATGCAAGCCCTGACCCACAAGGACAGGAATGAGCACATCACTGTAACCTCAGGGCCAAAGAGTATCAGACACAGAAAAAAGTATTTGTTGGATGACATAAGGAACGAATATATTAGTCACTGCTTATTCCTTAGCTCATTTAATCTTTGCATCCAATCTTCAGGGAATTGTTAGCCCCATGGTCACCTGCCCATCATCATTACCTCACACCATTCCTGGATGCCCCTGCATGGTGAGCCACACTTTTGCGCACCAGGAAGATATGAACCAACCCAGGGATGTGAACCAATTATGGTAATTTATGGTAATTTTGTCCAATCCTTAGTAGCTTGGACATTTGCATATGATGTAGCCCTGACCAATGAGCTGTGACAGGAAGCCTCCCAGGGCAGTGTTGCCTACTAGGGGTGTCCAACCTTTTTTTTTTCTTCCATTGCACATTGGAAGAAAAAGAACTGTCTTGGGCCACCCATTAAATACATAAATACTAAGAAAAGCTGAAGAGCAAAAAAGAAAAAAAAGTCCGTGCATAATTCTTGTGATATCTGACACCACAGATAAGAAAAACAGACCTCAAAAAAATCCCCATGCTGCCCTGGGGCCACAGGTTGGACACTCTTGGAACTGTTACATACCCTTGATCACCTGAGCATCTTGTTAAGATGCAGAGTCTGGTTCAGCAGGTCTGGGGTGGTGCCCAGGATCCTGCACTGCAAATGAGCTCAAGGGTGATACTCATACGGACACCTGATTCTGAAGCTGCCGGTCCATGGACCACACCTTGGGTTATGAGGTCCTAAGGACTTTCTGGAAAGGTTTTCCTCCTCTACAGAAAAAGTCCCATCAAGAGAAACTGTTTTTTCTGCCTTTGTTCTTCAGGGATGGGCTGCTTGAAGCTACAGCAGCTTCAGCATCGAAATTGACCATAAAGGATAAAACCAACAAGGGGCAAAACCAACCCATGGAGGAGGGCAGACGGGAACATGGAAAGCCCTGGAGCTGCTCATGTGGGACAATAACTAAGTTTTTCACAAAGCCAAACTGAGTTGGGACTCTGTTACTTGCAGCCCAGATCATAGCCCCCAGCTATGTACCATGTACTTGATTATAACACATCAACAAATGCTATAAATGGGCAACTTGGGGTAGAGCAAAACAGACCAACCTTTGACCCAGACCAATCTGGGAGCTAATCCCAGTTCTGCTCCTTACTGGCACTGCCATCCTCAACCTCAACAAGCCTCACTTTTCTTTTCTATACAACAGGGATTTTTTTTTGAAGACGTATAGGGGAATGCGTGTACGGGAGAATTCTCTAGCACAGCACTGTCCAACAGGAGAAGAATGCAGGCTCGGGGTTCATAGCACGGTGGTTATGGCGTCGGCCATATACACCAAGGCTGGCAGGCTCGAACACGGCACAACAACAACAACAAATGCAACAACAATGACAGCTACAACAATAACAAAAATAGCAGGGCATTGTGGCAGGCGCCTGTAGTCCCAGCTACTTGGGAGGCTGAGGCAAGAGAATCACTTAAGCCCAAGTCTTTGAGGTTGCTGTGAGCTGTGACACCACAGCACTCTACTGAGGGTAACATAATGAGACTCTGTTTCCAAAAAAAAAAAAAAAAAGTAGTATGCAAACCACATTTATGCTTTTAATTTTTCTAATAGTCATACTCAAATATAAAATGAAACAGGTGAAACTAATTTTAATAATATAATTTATCTGACTCAAAAGATTATCATTTCAATGTGTAATCAATATAAAAATTAGGTATTCTACATTTTTTGGCTCTAGGTCTTCCAAACCTGGCATGTATTTTATACTGACAGACATCTCAATTCAGACCAGCCACATTTCAAGTGCTCAAGAGCCACACGCGGCCAGGGGCCGCTCTGTTACCTCAGTTCTAGCATGCGGCTGGGCTCGGATGAAATATCACACACATATGGGTTACTTCTTGCTGCTCTTAACATGAGTACTAGAAAAGAAGAGATTCCGGGTTTTGGAGAAAGCTTGCAAACATAGCAACTCCCGAGCTGAAAGCCATCTGCTGACAGAGGTCTGCTGTTTGGGTCAACTTCTAAAATTCTGAATAGCTGCTCGCGTGCACATGATATGGCTGAGAAACCAGCAAGAGGAAGGCAAATGATTAACACAGCATTTCTCTGCAACCAGGACTAGGGCAGTGCCTCCTCTTAACTGATTGCTGTGAGTTATATTCAGGGAGTGTCAAATTGTCCTAATCATTTTTAAAATGCCATGCTCACCCCTGCTCAATAGCCTTCAATGGCTTCCTATTTTCTGCTAGGTTAATGATGAACTCCTGGGGCTTCTAAGCTCTCCCAGAGTTGAAATTCATCTCAGCTCACCTAGTCCCATCTACCCATCACCCTTTTGTAGTTAAGGTAGCCACGAGTCAGGCCTGTGGGTCATCAGGGAGGCAGAAAAGGTAGAGAACATTGCTGGAACCAAGGACTTGGGAGAGTGTGGGTGGCTCAGGCTGGCTGAGATCACGTACATCCACAGCGAACATGTTTCAGTCATTAAGCTTCACAGGGCATGTTTCTATGTGCTAATTTGGTCTTTGCTACAACTCTATGAGATTACATGGTGGATGTCTGCTTTTTGTCTGCCCTGCATTCCTTTCTCATTTCTGGTAAGAGCATCCCTCCCCCTGACTTTGGGGGTCTGCCTCTGTCTGCTATAGCCATGGGGTTCTGTGGATACTGCCAATTACATAACCCACTCTTCCCTCTGTGCCTCTGGGGGCCTGTGGCAGAACCTTCAGGCCCCATTCTCTTAGCCACAGGGAGCCCTGGCTAGACTTGACGGCCAGGCATGTGTCCTGACTCTGGCCAATCAGAGCCTTCCCTGGGATCACCACCAATCAGAGCCTTCCGTGGGATCACTGTATACTGATGAGATCTGGTTACTCTCTGAAGATACACAAATGGAGCTGTCTTCAACAACTCTGGAGGCATGTGGAAGACATTCCTCTGCAGAAGGAGAGCATGAGACCAACTTGCAGGAGAACAAAAGGTGAGGGAGAAGAAAGGAAGGAAAGAGATAGAAAATGAGAAAGACTTTGAACCTCTGGATCCAGTCGTGCCTGAAGCTAGCCCCACTTCTCTTCATTCCTGTCATGGATGTGCTTGGTGTCTTTTACTCATGCCAGTTTGAGCTGGAGTTCTGGCACATGCCACCAAAATAATTCTTACTAATGTAAGTAAAGATTAGCTCCTCCGGGCGGCGCCTGTGGCTCAAAGGAGTAGGGTGCCGGCCCAATATTCCAGAGGTGGCAGGTTCAAACCCAGCCCTGGCCAAAAACTGCAAATAAAAAGAAAGAAAAAAAGATTAGCCCCTCCATTGCATGGATGAAAAGACTAAGGCAAAGTAGAAGCTGAACAATTTCTCTAGGTACCCCAGAATGCAGAGCCAGGATAGGTTTCTCATCCTACTCACTTTCCACTGCATCCGCCACTGTGCTTCGTGTCTGTACTAGTTTCCTATGGCTGTTGTAACAAATTGCCACAAATGTGGGGGCCTTAAGCAATAGGAATTTGTTCTGCAGGGCAGCGCCTGTGGCTCAGGGGGTAGGGCACTGGCCCCATACACCGAGGGTGGCAGGTTCAAACCCAGCCTCGGCTAAACTGCAACAAAAAAATAGCTGGGCATTCTGGTGGGTGCCCACCAGAACTGGGCGCCCACCAGCTGGGCGGCTATAGTGCCAGCTACTCGGGAGGCCGAGGGAAGAGAATCGCCTAAGCCCAGGAGTTGGAGGTTGCTGTGAGCTATGATGCCACTGCACTCGACTAAGGGCAATAAAGTGGGACTCTGTCTCAAAAAAAGAAGAAGAAAAAGAAAAAGAAATTTATTCTGCAGATATGGAAGCCAGAAGTCAGAACACACATTAATATGCTGAGCTAAAAATCAAGGTGTCATTAGGGCCACACTCCCTCAGGGGGCTCTGGGAGAGAATCAATTTCTTGCCTCTCCCTGGGTCATTATCGGCCAGCATTCCTCGTCTGCGACTGAGTCTTCCCAATCCGCCTCTGTCATTGCTCACCTTCTCCCCTGTGTGTGTCACACCTCTGCCTCTCTCTTCCGAAGACACTTGTGATGGCCTTCAGGCCTCACTCAGTAATCCTAGAATATCTCCTCATCTCAAAATACTTAATCACATCTACAGAGATCCATTCCCCCCCCCCACCATAAGGTGATATTTACTGGTTTCCGGGGTAAGGACCCAGTGTCTTTTAGAGGACGTTATTTAGTCTAATATAGTGTTCAGCTCTCAGGATTTAAGGCTTAAACATCCACCAATCAGCACTGAACAAAACCCCCAGGATCCAGCTGTCCAGTCTGAACCTGATGGTCAGTCTCCAGCCTCCTCCTTTTCTTCCCCCAGAGTACTCAGCACGGAGTGAGTCCTGGTGCAGCCGCCCCCACCTCCAGGCAGGAGTAGGCAGGAGATGTTGCTGCTGACCAGGGTTATTGCGCTTGTAAAATGGACCTCTTCCTCGATCTTAAAGGGGATGACTGTAGCTCACCCTGCTTTAGTTTGCATCTCCTGCTTCTGAGAAGCAGAGCCAGCACAGATAGGTCCTGCAGTGGGAGGATGTTACACAATTAGGTTGCCCGTTTTGGCAGTTTACTGAAGTAGCTATAAGCACCAGTTTGGGGGGCTAACTCTGGGTTCTAATCCCTGCTCTGCCATTTCCTGGCTGTGAATCTTAAGTCTTTTAACTGCCTCCAGCCTGGAGCCTCTGATCCACTGAGGATGGAGGTTGGAGTAACTGCTAACAGGTTACTGTGAGGATGAGTTAGGGGTAGGCAAGTCCCAGAGGCATGACCTGATAGAGGGTGGGATGGGGTGGTCAGTCAGGACTCAGGGTCTGATGCTTAGCCTCCCTCAGAGAGCTGTCCCATCTCAGTAGCCTCACTCTTCTCCCCCAAGAAGCTGACTTTCACCCTCCCTCCAGGCCCCCCCCCCCCGTGGAGGGCCCCATACTTACCTATGTCCGGCACATGAGATTTTCCAGCCTGGGCTCCCAGGTGGTCCTCTCCCTTTTCTATACTGGAAACAGCGATGACAGCAATGATCAACAGTGATCACAACAGCAGCAGACAGTGCCCGAGCAGGGCTAACTGCTCTTGTGTGGACTAACCCATTTCATTTCACCCATGCACACCCCCCACACACACACACTCTACAAGCTTTATTTTATTGATGAAGCTGAGGGACCAGGAAGTTTAATAACTTGCCTAAAATCTCAAGGCCAACCCATCTTCCACAAAGGTTAATTACAATTCTTTTACTAAGTAAATTCCAAATAAATAAACATGAATGCTAAAAGCATGCTGCCCTATGGCATTATTTTATTTCTTTTTTCTTTTTTTATTAAATCATAACTGCGTACACTAGTGCAATAAAGGGGTACAATGTGCTGGTTTCATATACAATCTGAAATGTTTTCATCAAACTGTTTAACATACCCTTCATGGCATTTTCTTAGTTATTGTATGAAGACATTTGTATTCTGCATTTAGTGAACTTTGCCTGTGTTTTTATTTATTTATTTATTATTATTTTTTTTATTTGGGGGGATTCATTGAGGGTACGAGAAACCAGGTTACACTGATTGCATTTGTTAGGTAAAGTCTCTCTTACAATTGTGTTTGCCCCCAAAAGGTGTGGCACACACCAAGACCCCACCCACCTCACTTCTTCACTCTCTTTGTAATGTATTTTAAAATTAAGAAATGTAATGCCTCCATCTTTGTTCTTGCTCATGATTACTTTGGCTATTTGGGCTCTTTTGTAGTTCCATATAAATTTTAGGATTGTATTTTCTATTTCTGTAAAGTATGACATTAAGATTTTGATAGAAATTGCATTGAATCTGTGGATCATTTCAGATGGAATAAGCATTTTAATAATATTATTTTTTCCAATCCATGAGCATAAAATAACCTTTCTTTTCATTTATCTGTATCTTCTTTGATTTTCTTAATTAATGTTTAATATACAAATCTTTTACCTCTTTGGTTAAGTTTATTTCTAAGTATTTTATTCTGTGTTGCTATTGTAAATGGAATTGTTTTCTTGATTTCCTATTCAGGTAATTCATTTTTAGGGTTTAGAAATGCAACCAATTTTTTTCTGCATTGATTTTGTGTCTTGCGACATCACTGAATTCATTCATTAGTTTTAACAGATTTTTGTTGAGCCCTTAGGGTTTTCTATGCATAAGATCACATCATCATTAAAGGAGATAAATATACTTCTTCCTTTCCAATTTGGATGGCATTTCTTTCTTTTTTTTTTTTTAAATCTCATTGTTCTCCCTAAGATTTCCAATGTTTTGTTAAATAGAAGTAATGAGAGTGGGCAATCTTGCCTCACTTATGCTGGATCTTAGAGGAAAACTTTTCTCCTCATTGATTATCATGGTATTTGTGGGCTTTTTATAAGTGATCTTTTTTGTATTGTGGTAAGATTGTTCTTTCTTTTGTTGAGAGTTTTTACCATGAATGGATGTTGAATTTTGTTAAATGCTTTTTCTTTATCTGTTGGAATTATTATGTGGTTTATATCTTTCATTCTGCTAATGTGTTATATCACATTGATTGATTATGTTGAACTGTCCATACCTACTAGGGATAAATCCCATTTGGTCATAATGTATAATCCTTTTAATGTGCTTTTGTATTTGATATCCTAATGTTTTATTAAGGATTTTTACATCTATCTTCATTAGAGACATCAGTCTGTAGTTTTCCTTTCTTGCGGTGACTTTGTTTTGTTTTAGTATCAGGGTGATTCTGGCCTCATAAAATTCATTTGGAAGTATTCTCTCTTCTATTTTTTGAAGCATTTAGAAAGGACTGATATTCTTTGAATGTTTGGTAGAATTTAATTATAAAACCATTTGGACCCAATCTTCTCTTTTTTCAGAGGGTTTTGATTACTGAGTCAAGTTCTTTATTTGTTACTTATTTCTGTCTAAGTACCACATGCTAATCAATTACTCAAAATAATAAAAGCTATATATGACAAACCCACACCCAAGATCATACTGAATAGAAAAAATTTGAAAGCATTCCTCCTAAAAGCTAATATGAAATGAGGGTGCCCACTGTCACCACTTCTATTCAGTATGGTACTCAAAGTCTTAACCAGAGCAATCAATGAAATTTGGAAAGACGAGGTCATGATGATATTATCCTGTATGCAGAAAGCCCTAAAGATCCCACCAAAGGACTCCTAGAATTAATAATACAATCAGCAAAGTCTCAGGTTACAAAATCTTTGTACACAAATCAGAAACATTTCTATACATGAATAACAGTCAATCTGAAAGTCAAATATCATTTACAATTGCTACAAAGAAAATAAAATACCTAGGAATTCACTTAATCAAGGAAGTGTAACATGTCTACAAAGAGAACTACAAAGTACTGATGAATGAAATCACAGATGGCACAAACAAGTGGAAAAACTTTCCTGCTCAAGGATTGGTAGAATCAACATTGTTAAAATGTCCATACTACCCAAAGTGATTTACAAATGTATTGCAGTCCCCATCAAAGTGCCAACATCATATTTCACACTAGGCAAAAATAATTCTAAGTTTCATCTGGAGCGAAAGAGAGCCCCCAAAGACAAAGCAATCTTAAGCAAAAAGAACAAATCTAGAGCCATCACATTACCCGACTTCAAATTATGCTGCAAGGCTACCATAACTAAACAGCATGGTTCTGGTATAGAAATAGAGACACTGACCAATGGAACAGGATAGGGAACACAGAAACAATACCATGTAACTCCAACCGGCAGATCATCAACAAAGCAGACAACGACATACACCTGGGAAAGTAGGCAGCATTCCATAAATGATGTTGGGAATATCAGAAAGCCAAAAGCAGAAAAATGAAATACAACCTCTGTCTCTTGCCAAATACAACAGATTAATTCAAGATGGATAAAAGTTTTATATATAGGGCATGAAACTATAAAAAGCCTAGAGGAAAAAAATGGGAATAACTTTTCTAGACATTGCCCAAGACAAAGAATTTTTGACTAAGGCCCCAAAGGAAAATACAGCAACAACAAAAATAAATAAAGGGAGAGGTTTTTTAGTTGTGAATAATCTGTTTCTAGGTTTCAGTACTTTAGAAATCTAGAGAAAAATCTAAATTTATTAGACCCCTGTTTTCTAAAATGTAAAAAAAGAACGATTCTAGGAATAATGGTAATAACAATGAAATGATCACAGGGTTATTACAAGTTGAATTAAAATAATTATGAGAGAATGTGTTGTAAATTTCAATACTTTTTAAATACTAGAATTTATCCTTCAAATACAAACAAGAAATATTTGATGTGCTATCCTCTAAAGCACTGGGATAAATCAAGGGAAAAAGTTTATTTTAGCTCTAAAATGTGAAAATCATGTTTAAAATAAAAAAATTTTATTTTTTTAAATAAAAAATTTTGAAATACACTTTTAAGTTGGAAATTATTGAAGGTCCTGAGAAATGTAATTAGTTAATCTTGGCAATAAATGTCAATTTTATAATCACTTTTTTCCTAAGTTTTAATTTTGATTCTGTTTAGTTTTTAGATACTTAGCTTTGGCATCATTTTCTTCTTTTTCTTCCCCATTAAGAAACGAAAAATGGGCTGTTTATCTTTCTATTTCTTCAGAACTATATTTTAAGGTTTTAGTTGGAACTTGTTGAAAAACTAACCAAGATCACAAATAGAAATATCTTATTGTGCTACGTGTCCCTTTATCCTTGTCCTCCCCATCCTATGACTGCAAATAGTGTTATACTTCTTTATCTTTTCCACAAATCATGATGACAGAAGACCCAGAGCATGCACCTCCTTACCAGAAATTACTCCTGCAGAGAAGGTTCTCCAGGTATTTCTGAGAGCTTTCCCTCAGATGGTGCCGCTTCACATGACTCCAAAACAAGATCTTCAGAATCTTTGACTTGGCCAGTTTTCTTACCACCAGTCTGCTGCCTCTGTTGTTAAGAATACTTGTGAAATATGGATTCTACTGGGCAAAGCTGTTTGCACTAGTGAAGCTACTACTGCCTTTACTCCTATCTCAGGTGGGGAAGCTGCTCATTAACCTGTTCAAAAGTCAGTCTTGGCTACTTTTACCTGCTGCCCATGCATTGGCTGCCTCTGGAAGCCAGGCCCTGAGCTGTTGTGACTGCCAATGAGAACCTCGCTTCTGCCCTGCTTCTGGCAAAGAGCCAAAGCTTCATGCCCTCCTAACTTCCATACTAGTTCTATGTAACCAAGAGAATGTCACCCCACTCCAGAATTCAGTCCAGCCCTTTCCACTCTTTAGTGTCCAGGCCCTTCTGATCAAAGCCCTGGGAGAAAGTACTCCTCCATCTTAGTTCAAATTTCTGCCTGACAATCTACCTTACATATAGCAACTACTTGGGATGACTGACAGTGGGAATAACCTTTGCTTTCAGAGGATAATTCCATCCTTACCACCAACTCATAGACTTGATCCATGCCTCTGATAAGGCCATTAAAAATTAACCTAAGATTGATAAATTTCCTCAAATCCAGTTATTCCATTCTTTCACTTTGTTACTTCTATTTAAACCAGACTGATATTAGATATCTGGAAAGCTTTTAAAGTTTGAGCTGAATGAATGTCTGGGCTGAATACAGTTAATAAATCTTAACAATGGAACTCATTTTGTTAAAGGCTACCAGTAACTATTAAGTAACACTTTATAGTGTACTTAACATTCTTCATGATTTAACTATAGGCAATAACTCATATAGCTGCTAATTTCTAGCTTTCTACTGATCTTTAGAACATCCTGATTATAATTTGATGATCACATCAGACATGTATTCAATAGCAACAAACTATTACTTGCAGATTTCTCTAGATAAAATATACATTATCAGTATACACATTCAGAAACACCAGGGTCTTTTTGATATATGAATGTATACTTAATATATAACCATTGTCTTCAGAGGTTACTATCTCTTACACGGGATAATGGTGTCGCCTGGGAGTAAAGCTGTATTCAAATGCTCTTTGTTCTTACCATGCTGCTATTAAATAATTGCCTAAGATTTGGGAAGTATCTAAATAAGAATATTATGTAATAAGAATTACTAGGCTTAATTCTGTTCTCAAATGTTCAAATTCATATTGACCTTAACTCTTCTACTCAGACCATCTATTATATGTGACCATTCATGCACAAATCAGGCTCAGTAATTATGCAGGGTATTAGTATATTGGTGGACAGTGATGTGAAGTGACTACCTGATAACCCTCTGAGCTTTTACCAGAAAATGGGAAGAAACTGATATCCATGTAGATATCTCAAGAGGTGCTCTTGATTTATCCCACCGAGAGGCATTTCAAGTGAACTTTAAAATCACAATGTTCAGGCACAAACATGGGGGTGGACAGTGAATCTAAGAGTCTATGGACCTCGGAGGGGAAGCACATATGAAAATAGGAAAACAACCTGATATGTCGTTCTAGCTCTATGCATTTATTTGCAAAAGACTTAGTGTCTTCATAAATAACTTGCCCAACTACAAGGCTCAGAATACATTTAAATCTCTACTGATCATGGAAGAAGGCCCAAACAAATCTAAAATATGTAGGCTACTATGAGATCTTTGAGAGAAGGTGTTATAATGTAGAGAGTCTTATCACTTCCGCTGGATTTAGTAACATAGCCTGAATTACAATGGGTTAGTGACAGGATCCATTGAACTTGCTGTGCCCAAGGTTCCCTTGAAGTTCTTATGTGCCCTACGAAAGATGCTTAAACATTAAAAAGCAGGTTTGTGAGGTAAAATCATGATTTATTGTCCAAACAATAGGGATCTTTTGAGAGTAAAGGGAATTATTTGTTTTTTTAGCAAAGGGAATTCTAATTAATAATTACACTGGAACAAAACGTGTATACCTATTCTAGTGAAATCTGAACATACTGTTATAAGCCTAAATAATATCTCTGTGGGTCCTCATTAAAAGGACAACATTTTGAAATAAAGTTTTTCCTGTTGTTATAAGAGTAGAAAGCCCCAAAACTAAGAGATGGACTCTGATGATGAAGAGCTCTAAGAGCCAGAGGCAAGAGTGACTTATGAACAGAGATCAAAAGACAGGTCATGAGTCTCGGGGCCTGTAGCGCAAGAGGCTAAGGGGCCAGCCACACACACCAGAGCTGGTGGGTTCAAATCCAGCCTGGGCCTGCCAAACAACAAGGACAACTACAACCAAAAAATAGCCAGGGGTTGTGTCAGGTGCCTGTAATCCCAGCTACTTGGGAGGCTGAGGCAAGAGAATCGCTAAAGCCCAAGAGTTTGAAGTTGCTGTGAGCTGTGATGCAATGGCACTCTACCCAGGGCGACAGCTTGAGGCTCTGTCTCAAAAAAAAAAAAAAAAAAAAGGTCATGAAATCTAAGTTTTCTGAGCTTCATCCCAGTTTCCTCCATGTGGCAGAAGCACTTGCAGCCGTGAAGTTGTCTGTGCTCAGGGAGTCCTGGTTGGTAGCAGTGGTGCACAACAACAGCCTGGGGGAGTCCATGTAGTGATCCTGAGTAGCTATGAAGGTGATCCCCAGGGATCGTAGAACCTGTGGGAGTTTTAAAGCAGAGCAGCACTACAGTGTGGGTGGCAATGTGAGTAAAAGACACAAAGGCTGGCCAATTGCTGTGTGGGTTACAGCTGACTCCACATCAGCCCTTTCTGCATAACACACACACACAAATTATTCTCAGCTTTCAAGATGTGATCCTCCAGGGATGATCCACAGTCAATTGCTCCCTAAAATGGGTGAACATGTCCTCGTCTTACCTCATGAGGGGAGCAACTTTGTAGATGAATTTATGCGCCAGAGTCTCACGTGGATCAAGCCAGGACCAGTCTTCTTGACTTGGTTCCATCCTCTTTTAGTCCACTTCTCTCTCTCCGTAAGAGTTTTACCTGAAGAGCACTGCCTTCAATAATCATGTGCATGTAATTCCTTGCCTCAGCTGGGCTCTCCTTCTCAGGGATTTGACCTGAGGCAGCCTCCTTTCCTTCTCAAGAGTGTCTTGATTGAATGATAAACTCACCCTGGGCATGGGAGCCTAGTACAGACTGCATGAGCAGAGGCCAGCAGAGTGAAGGGGAGTCCTGGCTGGTAGGAACAGTGAGATTATGAGAGAGCAGCAGGAAGTCAGAGAGAAATGGAAAGAGTCTGTGAGGCAGACCACCTGTGACAGCCCTACATCGGAGTTTCACAGCGGTACTGTACGGAAGAAGAATGAGGTGTTTTGCTAATGTGTGAGAACTATTGATCCATCAGGCTTTGGATTTGTTAACATGAATTCATTTCATGTGATCCTGGATGATATTCTGCTTATATTGACACTAGGTAACCTAGATGTTAGCTGAAATTACTCTATCCTTGCTAGTAAGATAAAATAAGCAGTTTTACTATCTTATTTATGTTGGCAACATGAAGGCCACTGGCGGCATTAGGTGAAAACTGATCCGGTGGAGTCATGAGAGTCTGTTGATAGGACGACAGGGAGGTGAGGAAGTGGAGATATGAGAAGAGACTATTTTGAAGAGTTTTCTAGAAAGAGGACTGTAGAATGAATCTGTAGATGGAAGATGGACTGGTGTCCAAAGAGAATTTTTTTTTAAATAGGGCAAATGCTGAAGTGTATTTCTATAGGAATAATAAAATCAGCCAACACTTATATAGCTTACTGTATATCAGAAACTGTTCTAAGTGTTTTACAACTGTCTATTTAATTCATAATTTTCACAAGAACCTCTTATTTTACAGAGGATAAAATT
Source organism: Perodicticus potto (assembly GCA_963574655.1). Classification (NCBI taxonomy): domain Eukaryota; kingdom Metazoa; phylum Chordata; class Mammalia; order Primates; family Lorisidae; genus Perodicticus; species Perodicticus potto. Next base: position 59,658 of record CAUYRH010023795.1, read on the forward strand.
GACTAAAGGGAGAGGTTAGTAATGGGCTCAGTAAAGTGACAGGAGGGTGGGGCCAGCGTTACAATCCCAGCTGTCTATTTCCAGAGCTGCTGCTCTTTAGATTACTGGACACTGGCTCCCATAAACATAGAAGTGGTTCTGTAAGTGGAGAGATAGTGATGGGGACATAAAGGGGAACGCTGCAGGAGCCAAGTCCTGTGGGATGAACGAGAACTGGATCAGTGTGCACAGGGGTGGATTCCATTTTTAGTAACCAGAACAATCTATTTGATGGACTCTGGATGAACAGAAGTTGTTTGCCCTCATGGTGCCTCTCTTCAGATTTTGTTTTTCTCATTTCCTCAATGTCATAGAGATAACCATGAAGAAAGGCAATGCTGAATGTTTCAGAAGAGAGGAGAGTTGCAAAAGTTTTGCCAAAACTATCATCTCATTCCTTTTTTTCTTTTTTTGCAAACAAGACCATGAAGAGGTTGCCGACCAAGCCAGGTCCTCCTCCATGTAGGACCTGGCTGGTTCTTCCCACATGCGTGCAGGACTGCGTCCATCTATGCTGTGGGTGCTTTCTTAGTTAGTGATCCCGGAATTCTCATCTTCATGAGGCTTGAATTCCTTTACATTGCTGATCTTTGTGAAAATTGGAGAAATCTCTCTTTTCTAAGAACCTTATTAAGAACAGATGGGAATTAAAACAGGGTTTTAAGGTGGCCAAGGGGTAAATTGAAGTGTTTCATGTGCCTCTTTGAAACGAAATACCACAATTGAAAAAGAATGAACCTTTATAAAACCAACTGTCTGAGGCCTCTCCCTAGGAAGTTTTATTTCCTTGCAGATTAAGCATGTCTTTTCGTTTCCTTGGAAAGAGAACTGCTTGTAAAAGTGTTTTATGTACAATTTAAGTGCCGTGCATGTGGTGTCCCAGGAAAATGTGCATTGGTTTTGAGTGTACTCTGCTATCTTCTCTTCTCATCCCCCCATCAAAGCACGTCTCATCATCTGGTCCTTTTATATCTGCACATTCAAATCCACCAGGCATGATAAATTTGTTTAAAATTTGGCAAAATGCAGTTATCTGTTCTACTCATGTTTTTAGTTCGAGCTATGCATCCCTGATGTAGGTTCTCCTACCTATTAGTCTAAATGGCCTGGCATTCTCATGTTATTTCTAAACCAAGAAAACAAAAATAAAAACAAACATTTGAGAAGGAACTTTTGCCTCAGTTGTCTAAATGACCAACTGCATTTAGCCAGTGTTGAGTTTTCTCAAAGGTGTTCTAAAAGTCATTTGGCTCTTTTGTGTCTAACGGGAACTGAAGTGAAATTAGTTAATCAGTCCATGCTTGTGAACTTCGCCATAAAAGTGATATATCTGTACTTTTATAACCTCCCTTCTTGTATCTATCAGCAGAGTAACATCTCTGCATGGTTGTCAGGGGCCACCATAGCCTTAACGTCACTTTATGTGGCCTCTCGTTAATATCCTGTCACTAGCATTCCCTTAGCTCAGCTGTTGCTCTTTCACTTACCATCTCTACTTTTCAGACTGACTTTAAGTTTTGACATCTTTATGCTGACCTATTGGAAAGTACACATAGCTGATACTGGAATAAGACAATTTGTTCAACTATTAAAAGTGATGTTGAAGATTTATATCTCCTGCTGTGGAAAAATGTGTACAACAGAATGTGTACACGCACTGTTGAGACAAAACAGACTATTAAAGGATGTGCGTATAGATGTTTACACACACATACGTATATATACACATAATGTATATATGATTCCACTTTGTACCAAAACTGTGTTTTATACAAAAAGCAGTTTGGAAGGCTTCATTATCAGAATTTTCATTGGTTATCTTTGCTTGCATAGTGATAATCCAAATCCCTTTAAATTTTATTCATTAATAAAGGCATTTTACTAGCTTAGTATGAAGAACAGGGCTGGGGCAGAGGGAAGCAAGGAATAGTTTGCTTTCCATTTAGCCCTTCATGTCTTAGATTTTACATCACACAGAAGTCTGGATGCTGGATTCTTCTCAGGTCTCATTATCCTGTTTATTCAGTAGCATAGTTTTACACATTTAGTCACCAGTTTACTATCTCTGTAAACTTATGCGGCTTACCTAACTTGTCTGTGCCTCAATTTCCCCACCTATAAAATGGTATAATAATTGTACCTACATCATAGGATTGATTTGAGAACTTAACCATGTAAAAATTTAGAATAACAACCTAGACAATGGTTATTTTTTTCTTCATTCTTATGTATTTGATTCTAACAACATGCTAGCCCACATGATAGGACCTGGAACTAACACAGAGAAGAATGTGGAATCACTATCTTTCATAGTTTTGGAGAAGAGAGAGATAATTAAATGCTGTGATGCTATGATGGCAATGAAAACACTGATTGCTAGGGATATATAGAAGGTTAGAGTAGCTGAGAGGCATGCAATCCAAAGTAAAGAAAGCAAGGAAGCTTCCTCAATGAAGTGACATCACAGACAAGAAAGACTCAATTTGAGGAGGTGGGGTTCAATTACATGAGCCAGGAGCCAAGTCCAGGGGGCAGCACCAGGATTTTCTTTTCCGTAGGCAACATAACGTGCTGTGAACTTTCATTCTTCTTTTTTTAATGTCCTACGTTTTCCATCTACTTCTAGTCTTTATGTCATAGAGACATTAATTGCTCCCTGTCTTTGAGGAGCTATGGAGAAATTATAACAATAATGTTTGACAAAGAACATTGAAAACTCATTTGTCAAATCTCCTTTGGGAATGGAATGATTAATCCTTGAATAAATAACTTTATACGCTAAAAGGAAAGAAAGAAAGAAAGTTAATCTATAAATCCTAGACTTTGGCTTTTTTTGGCCACTTATTAGACTTTTACTGAGAAAAGGATTTTTAAAAATTTCAGATTGAAACCTTTGAATGAAGAAGGGAGAGAGAAGGCACAGCTAATTCCTATATGGACTGAGATAGCATTTAATGGTTTAATTAAGATACAGATTAAGTGGTAGATACAAAACCTTACTATTCCGGGGTCTGACGAGGAATTTAAGAAGATTTTGTTTTCATTTTGAACAAACAAATGCAAACAAAGGAAACCCTAGCTGATAAGGGAGTCGTGTTGATAGACTGGATTGGATACAATGTATATGATGATCTTTTTCAGTAGCTTCAGGGTTTTTTTGTAGTTTGTACATAATATGCTTTTCGTGACTTTTATAGTTTCAGTTATGGTAAAGTGAAGCACACTTTTGGGACTTCCTTTGACTTCAAATTAAGTACAAATGATTTTAGTCACAAGAATATGCTAAATCAGCCAGGCTGAGAACTTTCTTTTTTCAAATTTTTATTATGCTAGAATATACATAACATAAAATTTACCATCCTGTTTTTTATGTGTACAATTCAGTGATATTAAGTATATAGTACTGTTCAATCATCACTGTCATTTCTTTCTACAACTCTTTTTATTTTGCAAATCCTCCATACCCTTTTACACAGTAATTTCCCATTCCCTTTTCCCTAGTCTGTTGACTATTCAATAGAGAGTAGACTGAAGGGTTTGTTTTGTTTTTGAATTTGAACCGCAATTTATTTACAGAAGCAACATGGCAAATAATGATCAAATTCTCAAATAATTCCATAAAAGAATGCACATAGACTAACAAAACCTTAAATGTATAAAATTGAGAAATTACTAGGTGAGATTAGAAGCTATAATAGACAGTAGGTTGAAAATTGGTATCCATAAAAGATAGCTATACAGATACTCCACTTTATCATGTACAAGATGATCATTACGCAAAATGTGGAAAAGGACAAATTGGTGCTTGGCATTGGCCATGCCTTTTATTGTGCTTATCTCATACACCCTGGTGTTTTTCTTTCCAGTTTCTAAGCTCTTACTTCCCTGATATCCTAAGCCTGCATGTTATGCCCCACACAGCCCTATATCACTCACTGGGGTCCCTCACTTTCCAAGTACTTCCCTCTGTTTGCATATTTTGATTGAAAATATTCAAAGGTAAAGGTAGAAGTGTTTTGTATTAAAATAGATTAGAAAATACCTACAAATAGCTTTCTGCAAGATATTTTTCATACTCTGAGAACCCATGAGGATTCAGAGGTAGTATGATGTCGCCAGAGAAAGGGTAAGAAACGGATTTCATCACACCATGTGAAATACTAAATGACATGCGTTAAGAAGTACTAATGATAAGCTTCCATACAGCCTATTCCAGAAAGCCTGGACTAGTTTTCATCTCCCCTTCCCCTTTTTTGAGGAAAAGGAAAGAGAAGTTTATTAATTTGTTGGCAGTTAAAGAGAATGGCAGAGTAGTGTCTCAAAAAGACCACCATCCTACCTTCAAGGAGAAATACAGGGCTTTTTAAAGGGGGAGAAAGGGTTAGAGGTTGGATTGGGGTCTATGTGACCAGTCACATGTTGTGGCTTTAGGCTAGTATTGTTTAATTTTGTATGGTGGTTTTGGGCCACCTTATCTCCAATCTTCACAGTGAAGATTGTCCTATGACCTCCCAACAATTCTATTCAGCCATCTCCTGTGGCTTAAGATGCTAGAAAACAAAGAACATTTTTTCTGTCTTTTGATTACTGGCCCTGGGCGAGAAATACAGTTTTTAATTCCCCCCAGAAAGTGGGTGGGGAGTTAAAGAGACAACTTATAATACATTTTCCCTTTTGCAGACCTTACCACTTTTACATATTCTCCACTGTCAATTTTACCCTGCCATAAAACTATGGGAGAGAGGCCACATTGTTGTAGAGCTCCTTTTTGTTGAATTGGAGTGATGTTTAGGATGGAAGGTTTGTACTGATTTATTTCATTGCTCTTTCTGGTTTGTCAAAGCTTTGGCAGTAGATTTACAGAAAATAAAGAATTCCATAGATTACCAGGCAAAAAAAAAGGCCTAAGTAACAACTACAACTGTAAGGCTTGACAAGGCAGAATTGAAGATACCTGATGAGAGAGATTTTACCCCACTCGGCATCTAAGACACCTGTAGGACTGTGGGTCCTTACTGTTGTCTTGTACATATGTCTGATATGGGACCAGGTAAGGAAAAAACCAGTCTCTGAGGATGGAGCTATTAGTCTTAATGACAAACTCAGCAGAGAGACAGATCTGCAGAAGAGGTGATAGTTTAGGAAATCCTCACTAAGGAGCTGTCTCTCCGTTCTGTAGACAGAATAAATAACCAAGGCAAGGTTAGCAAAAATATCAGTGTTCTCATTTTCTCTTCTTTGTATTTTATTTATTTATTTTTGTAGAGACAGTCTCACTTTATCACCCTCGGTAGAGTGCTCTGGCGTCATAGCTCACAGCAACCTCCAACTCCTGGGCTTAGGCAATTCTTTTTCCTCAGCCTCCCAAGTAGCTGGGACTACAGGTGCCCGCCATAATGCCTGGTTATTTTTTTGTTGCAGTTTGGCCGGGGCTGGGTTTGAACCCGCCACCCTCGGTATGTGGGGCCAGTGCCCTACCCCACTGAGCCACAGGCACCACCCTTTTTCTTTGTTTTAAATAGATATTAGATCACCCATCTACTGGAAGCTGAGTCCTCTTCTTCTAAGGAACACTTCTTTACTTTGGTATGATGAACCTCCAGTACGAGGGTCTTACTCCTGACGATTCCAATGAGGTATGACTTGTTAGAAATACCTCCTCGGGTTCCTTTCATTTCTCTGCCTATTGTTGTTTGGGGCCATGTTCTTTCCAGACTTTAAGCAACACCTGGTCTCCTGGTTTGAAGGTATGGTGGGGTACTTTCAACTGGGCAGAGACCAAAAGGGCCAAGGCATCAGCCCTTGTTTAAATGATAGATTTGTGGTTTACAGAGAAGCTGATCTGTTATTAAACTTAAAAAAAAATTACTACAGTTGGATGATAGATATTGGACTTTATAAACTGCCTGTAGTCAGAATCTAAATTTATAATCTCTATTATGCTTTCCCTGTTTTCTGCTTCTTGAGGATGTGAGATAGAAAGTGGTGAAAGTTTAAATTGTAAATTTTGGAGGAGAAAGAGTGGCTACCAATCTCTAGGCCAGAAGATCATTCTTCTAAAATTCTACAAGGGGTTATTTGTGTGTAGAGACTTAGATTTAACAGTCCTCATCTCACTGGTTATCATTAGCTTCTCATTATACTGCCAGGAAAAGGCACCAAATTATATTATAGGACAATGGTCTTGCAAATGATGCTTTTAAAAAATCACTTATGTTACTATATTCATCATTATTTCCTGAGAGAGAGAATTTCAAGCTTCTTTTTAGTATGTGGCCTCACCTAACTGTGATTAGAAGCCATGAAGTTTGTTATGTTGGAAAACTGAGAATCATTTACTTTTGTGACATGAATTCCTGGTTTTTGACAAAATTTGGATCATGATAGTTTACCCTGGGATCTCTGGCAGCGCATAAACTTCTTTGGGGAATGCAGGAAAGGGAAAGATCTCCTTTGATGTTTAATGTTGAAGATTTGTATAAATCCCTTAGTGTTTCCTGAAAGTAAACTTGGTTTGACTCATTTAGTTTAGTTCAGTTCCATTTCGCCTGTGTTCAGCTCTTCCTCTCTAGCAAGAGGACCATTACTTACATCTTGTTCTGGCCTCAAGGTCATCCCTCCTATGAAGGTTGTCTTTTCTTGTTGGCTAGGGTATTTCAGAAAGTGCCTTTGCTCTAGAAAGAAATCATGCAAGGGTTTTACAGCATACTTTTCCTGGTAATTAAAATAACCACAAGTATTGTGGTCACAAAGCTGTTCCATTTATTATAGTATACTATTTTAATAATATTTCAATTCTCAAAGGTTATTCCCATTCTAACGGCTGTGCTAAAACATACAGTTTATTCTCATACTTGGAAAATAGTATCCATTAAAGGTTAGATGTTTGAAAGGCATATTTTTCAGAAATACTAACCCCTTTCTTCTTTTATTTTAATCATTGCTGCACTTGGCTTAAAACAGTGACATCTTCACATCAATAATTCTTATAGGTATACTATCAAGTAAGGTTACCCTTTTCAGTTTAGACATTGCCATAGGATAAACCTAAATCAGGGTTAAAGAAACAATATAAAAGTAAATCAGAACTGACATTTATAGGGAGGAAATAATATTTTTATTGAATGGCCTACAGCAGCAATAATGTTCAGAAATGGGCAAATGCCATCCTAAGGAAAATGGACAAATATTAGGAGACTCAGTTTTAAGGACCAAATACTTATAATTCATAAATTTTCTCAGCATCAGATGAACTTTTTTCTTTTATTTTTAGATGACATATAATAATTGTACTTATTTATGGGATATGAGATATTTCAATATATATGCAATGCAGAATGATTAAATCAGGATAATTAGCATACCTATCATCTCAAAGATTTATCATTTTTTTGCATCATAAACTTTCAAAATCCTCTATTTTAGCTTTTTAAAAATATACACTAAGTTGTTAATCATATTTACCCTACAGTGATGTAGAACCCTGGGATTTATTCTTCTCTTGATATCAGTAACTAGTTTTTATTTATTTATTTATTTTATTTATTTATTTTTATTAAGTCATAGCTGTGTACATTAATGCAATCATGGGGTACAATGTGCTAGTTTTAAATACAATTTGAAATATTTTCATCGAACTAGTTAACATAGCTTTTATGACATTTTCTTAGTTACTGTGTTCAGACATTTATATTCTACATTTAGTAAGTTTCACCTGTATCCTTCTAAGATGTACCTTAAGTGTGGACCCACCAATTACCCTCCCTCTACCCATCCTCCCTTCCCCTCCCTTGCCCCTTTCCCCATATTCTTATGCTCTAATTGGGTTCTAGCTTTAATTTTTTATCTTTTAACTAACTTCCTCCTCCTTCCCCCTTCCTCCTCTTCCCTGAAGCCTCTAATAACCACAGTTCTACTCTTCATCTATGAGATAAATTTATAAAACTTTTTTGTAAATTAAGAAGATAAGCTTTATTGCTTTTTACAAGAGCCTGCTCTATGTAAACAAAAGAAAATAGGAAACTAGATAATTATGTAATGAAACTGACCAGGTTAAGCTGTAGATCTACATTGAATAGTCTTTATCATCTTTACCCTCTCTCTATTTTTTTTTTTTTTTTTGAAACAGAGCCTCAAGCTGTCACCCTGGATAGAGTGCCATGGCATGACAGCTCACAGCAACCTCCAATTCCTGGGCTCAAGCGAGTCTCTTGCCTCCGCCTACCAAGTAGCTGGGACTACAGGAGCCCGCCGCAACGCCTGGCAATTTTTTTTTTTTTTTTTGGTTGCCGCCGTCATTGTTGTTTGGCGGGTCCAGGCTGAATTCGAACCCGCCAACTCAGGTATACGTGGCTGGCACCTTAGCCTGTTGAGCCACAGGCGCCGAGCCTCTCTCTCTCTTTTTTTTTTTTTAATTAGAATTATCTGTTATTTACTTTAATTAATTGTCAGTAGAGATAAAGTCTTTGGTCTTAGATTTTGACTGTATCTACTCAGGCCTACTGAAAGAAGCTGATATTTTTCTGACCATTCAATTATGCTATTAAAATAATAGCATCCATAATAGTCCTCTCTGGGAGGACAGGTTGACTGGAGACATAGAAACTATTAAATGAAAATATTCTTTTGCTATTATGCCCTATTTCAGTTGTTGAAAGCATTAGTTTCAGAGTTATTTGACACAGTTAAAATGAACCATTCTGTGAATAGTTTGAAATATTTAAGGACAGTCTACAAAAGTCTTGGCCAAAAAAGCTTTACATGTAAACCTGAGTATGCCTGCAGATATTGTTTGCAATCACCTCATAATTCACTAGTTATTAACTTTGTGAGCTTTGGTTCATACCTTATAATAGCTAAAAGGGTTTGGGGGCTCAGCTTATGTTCAGATATGACCCAATGACCATTCACAGGCAACTGTGGACACATTTAGGTCCACACACACAGGGCCAAGGACTTATTGCCAAAAAGTGCCTAAAAGTCTTTCTCTTTTGCATCCTCTTGTCTCTTTAGGGTACTAGCTCTGTTTAGCCTTAGATATTTGTACCACAGGCCAATAAATTCCATTTATTAGGAATGACCTGAGAAGGAAAACTATTTTAAAGCTCTTCGATGCATTAAACAGGCTGGAAACAGAGGGCCTTGTGCAGCATGGTAGATGATACCAACTTGATTATAGTTTTCCTGTGATATTCTTTACCATTAAGGTGAATTTTTAAAGATTTCACTTTAAATAGATAATACTTTCCTCTAATTTTGTTGTATGCTCTTACATGTGCTGTAAATACAAAACTGAATTTTCTACACCTATCATTGAATTTATTGTTAGTAGCACTGTTCTCTTCTATACTTTAGATATGAAAAATTAATCTTCTTTTCACTTCTGGTTTTTCAATTTAAATGTGTATGTGACAGAATATCCTGTTATAAATGTCTCACCAACAGGATTTCCTACTTGCAAATGGAATTTTTAAAATTTGCTAATGTGATATATGGGTAGAACACCAGTTCTTGACAAATATGGCTCCTTTCCTACTGTTTTGAGATGACTTCAGTAACCTTTGCTGATGGAGTTCACAAAGTAGCACTGATGGAAATGAGTTTAAAACATTCAGAAGATGCTGAAAGATTTGAAGTTGAGCTTGGGAAGACATGTAATTAGTTGGACTATAGGTTTTAGTCACTCTTGAAATATTGGTGGAAGATTGTGTTATCTTAAAAAGCATTTCACTGACTTTTAAGGGCAATACACACACACATACACACACGCAAAATCAATATAGAAGAAATAAGCTGTATGCATCACAACTTCAGCCAATGGAGAAATTTGAGATTATAGAAAGGGTTGCTGCAAAAAGGTAAGTCAGTGATGCTGATATGGCAGTTCTAAGAGCTTGATTACTAGCAAACTGGTTATTGAACAAAAATCTGTATTTACTATTAGGGAATCATTGGTTTTTGGAAAATGCCCCCAGGGATTTCATAAAGCTCAGAGGAAGGATCCTTAATACCAAATGGGAAGCATAATGAGGGAGCAGGGAGAGGGCAGGAGGGAAGGGTTGGGGAGGTCACAGTGTATGACACACCTCTTGGGAGAGAGACACAATTGTAAGAGGGAATTTACCTATGAAATCAGTGTAACCTAATTCTTGGTACCCTCAGGGTATCCCAAAAAATTAAAAAAAAAACAAAACAAAAAGTATTAAAACTTTAAAAAAAGTTAGAAAAGACTAAGACATTAAAATTTGCAATATGTATTCTGAAAAGTGGGACTAAGATATCTTGAAATTCATCTAGAATTTCTTTAAAATATTATACTTCTTAGTATACTCAATATTTAAAATTATTTAAATATCATGTAGAAAAGGAAAAGCATCTGAATGTGTTACTTTCAGATTCCTGATGACTACACTGTCAGTTAAAGTAATCAGGGAAAGCTATCATTTTTGGAGTTTTCATAATGTGTGAGAGAGACATCATACTAAGAATATTACATGTCTTTTAATTTGATCCTGGAAATAACCCTTTTTTATCAGGAAGGTACTATTACTGTCTCTGCATAACTGACTATGAACCTGAAGTAATTAACTTAGTTAAATTAAGTAATTAGCATAAGATCATATAGCTAGCAAAGGATAGCCTGGTTCTTTTTTACTCTTAGGATCTGTCATGAATCACAACTCTTCATGGTGCTGAACAATAATCGAAACTGAAAATTTATGTCCTATTTCTTTTAGAAAAATTCTAGATAAATGGCCAAAATTGACATAGTTGTCTGTCACGAAGGAAAAGGAAACATGGACTTCAGACAGCTATGTGGTCTACAAGAATACAGGCCAAATATAAATGTAGGATATTAAATTTTGCTCATTTACATTTTTGTGCTAGGACGTTCATTTTATCCCTGTCTAATTGAACATCTGTTATATATAAGATATTTTGCTAGATCCTGGGGATATAAGGATTCTTATCCTCAATGAGTTTATTCTCTAAAAAACAAATTATGTAAAGAAGCAAACAAAAAACTACAAATGGAGATAAGGATTGTGAAGAAAATAAATGTGTTTCTGATAGAGACAAATAGGTGAGAAGAACTAATTTAGATAATGTGATCAGAGGAATATTCTCCTAGGAACATATTTAGGTGACCCTCAACAGTAGGAAGAAACCATTTAAGTGAAGAAAGCAAATCCTAAAACTCCTGATGTAGAAGGGTGTTTGAGGCACTGAAAGAATCCAAAGAAGTGCACCCTCGCTAACAGAATATCCTGTTATAAATGTCTCACTAAGAGAATTTCCTACTTGCAAATGGAATTTTTAATAATGGTGGATTGAGGATGTAGCTAAGCTTTTCCACTTGTCAGGAGATAAGGCGTAATGCATTTGCTTGTCAAAGGAGGTGTAATTTTACAGGTCCACATTTCCACATGGATAAAGATGATCTGTACAGACCAAAAATTAGAGCTCAGAAAGAAGACGCTTATAGCTCCTTTTTCTCTACTCTCGAAATGTGAAGCTTATTTATCTATAATGATAATTGCTCTTCGATTGGTAGGCTGCTGCAATGGCTTCACCCAGGTCACAGTTTAGAGACCTATCTAAAGTAGATGAACAGATACTTTACACTTGGGAAAAGGAGTTTCAGTAACCACGAGAGTAGTTGATCCTAGGATTCCTGAGATTTTGAAATCCTATGCTTTCCACCCCAGAGTTTAGCTCTGAATTAGCTCTTCTTCTCTTAGAGTCTTTCTAATAAATACACTTAAGCCATTTGCTTTTGATTTCAAACCTACATATTTAACTAAATGCAAACACTACTATGAATCTTTAGTTAACCTCTGAGCATTATAACTTGGACAATTTTCCTTTCAATTTTTTAAAAAAATTATATCTCACAAATAGTAGCTTTCCCAGTTAATATTTTTAAAAATGGTCCCTAACTTGGGAAGAGACATTTGTATTATCCTTCCTTAGAGTCACAGTCAGAGAACATTCACAACTTTTGAGGTTCTTTGGAGGAGGTTAATGTATACTCTGTGTAAGCACTGCATATCCTAAGAGGGCTTAAGTGAGATTTCTAAACTCAAATAAATATCTTACTGTCTGGATGGGTTAGAAGGTATTTATGTTTGTTTGTTTGTTGTTTTTCTTCAAGAGGAGGCTGAAATAACCAGGGCTTTACTTTTTGGGGAGACTAAATTGGTCCTGGGTAAGGATGGTTTGGGGGGTTGAGAAGGATTAGCTACTAATTTCCTCCAACTCTTCAACAGAGCACCAAAATGACATTGGGTTAATTGGGTGCAAGAAAATATTAAGAGTGCAAAGAGCCAGGGAAGTCATAGCTATTGGGAATAGAAACATCAAATCTATGATATCCTGGGCTAAAAGTCAAGAGAACTGGCTTCTGGTCATCATTATGCCATTAACTTGCTGTCCTATGAAAAACAAATCACTTAGCCTGTCTTGACCTCAGGTTACTCATTTGTTATATAAATGGCTTGGGTCAGATTCTCTCTAGAGCACCTTCATTCACCAAATATTTAGTGAGCATCTACAATGTGTTAAGTACTCTGTTGAGTGTTACATACTCAACACAAAATGAAAAATGCTCTGGGCAATTATTTCTCAAAGATCCTCGATTTTTCATTGCATAAAATAAGTTGTTAAAAATAACTCCTATCTTACAGGATTTTAAGAATAGCCTATATGTGCGAGATAATCTATAAAGAACATAGGATATGCTTAGGCTATGGTCATTATTATTAGTGGAGATTGTAGTCTGTGTCCTCATGGAGCCTCTGAGGTGATAGATCTGAAGGCAGTCCATTACAGTCCCCAGCCTGGCAGCAGACTGGAAGTAGCCTGTGACTTTGAACCTGAGCCTGATGATCTTATATTTCTCTTCCTCTTAGGAGTCATAGAAAGGATTCGATCTACAACTCTGCAGAGTTGGTGAAATTTAGTCTTCCAATTGATTGGTCCTCTTACATTTTCCAGATTTTCTCAGTATAAGAACCCTTGATTAATGTTGAAAGATTTTGCCGAAATCACTTCACATTAGTTTTATTTTAAATGGTATTTATTAATTGATTGTGAATATACATAATGACAGGTATTACTACATAGGCGTATATCAGCAATCAATTTGTGTATTTAAACCCCAATAATATCTAAACACTTTGAAAAATATTATTGTTTCTGTTAGAGTTCTCCAGAGAAATTGAGAACTCTATTTATGCCACATGTATGGCTTACATCATTTTAGAGGCCTGGCCAATCCAAAATTTGTAGGACAACTGGCAGCCTGGAAACCCGTGAGCAGAAGTTGATGTTGTAGTCCTGCGCAGAATTTCTTCTTCCTCATGGAACTGCAATTCTCTTAAGGCTTTTCATCTGATTGTGTGGAGGCTCATTCACATTATGGAAGGTCATCTCCTTTACTCCGGTAAAGTCAGCTGATTTTAGATGTTAACCATGTCTACAAAATATTAGGTTATTTAGTATAAAATGCTCAATTTCCTTAAGCATCAAGTTTGACAGTTGATATCTCAGACATTACACTTTGACATTTCTTATTTTATTTTTATTGTGAAGGTATATCCTCATTCTTTCAAACACACATTTTGCTGTGTAATTATCTTTCAAACATTTTAAAGCAATTTTTATGAAACATGGATAAGTCAAAAATTCATGTTATTTTTGAATATGAGTTCCATTGTGGTACCAGTGCAATATACATAGCTAGAAATAAAAAGGAAGTAGCTGGGTGCAGTGGCTCATGCCTATAATCCTTGCACTCTGGGAAGCTGAGGTGAGTCGAGTGCTTAAGCTGAGGCGTTTGAGACCAGTCTGAGCAAGAGCAAGACCCATCTTTACTAAAAACAGAAAAACTGGCCAGGCGTGTAGTAGGTGCCTGTAGTGCCTACTTCTTGGGAGGCTGAGGCAAGAGGATCACTTAAACCCACGAGATTGAGGTTGCTGTGAGCTATGAGAATGCCACGGTACTCAACCCAGGGCAATGGAGTGAGACTCTGTCTCAGAAGAAAAAAATATATATATACATATATATATATATATATATATATGTATCAATGAAGTGTTTAAAAAGGATGTAGCTAATGAGCGCACAGTCTGGGGGTGCTTTGAAAAGTTCTGTTCTGGTGATTTTAATCTTGAAAACGAGCCAAGTGGTAGACCTGAGGCCAAGGTGGGTAATGATGAGCTGAAAGCTGTAGTGGTAGTGAATCCATCTAAACCCATGCATTGAATTAGTAGCAAGCTTTGATGTTACTATTCCCACGATATTAGAGTATTTGAAACAAATCATCAAGGTAAAGAAGCTGGATAAATGGTTTACACATGAATTAAATGAGTGTCAGAAGAGGAATTATCTCCAAGCTTGCCTTTCTTTGCTGTCATGACATAAAGATGAACGATTTCTACACCATATTATTATGTGTGATGAAAAATGGACTCTTTATGACAATTACAAGTGTTCGGCATGATGGTTGGATAAAGGTGAAGTGCTGAAACAGTCCAAAATCAAATATTTGTCAGAAAAAGCTATTAGTATCTGTTACGTGGTCCAGCGCTGGGATTATACAATATAGCATCATGAAACCTAGTCAATCAATTACAGTGGATGTCTGCTGCAACCAGTTGGACAAAATGATGAGGATGCTTATGATTAAGCAGCTGAGAATGGTCAATAGAGACAGGTGAATCCCCTTGCAAGACAATTCTCGACCACATGTCCCACGAATAACACTGCTTAAACTACAGAAGCTGGACTTAGAAACTCTTTGTCATACACTGTGTTCGTCAGACCTTGCACCAACTAACTACTACTTCTCCTGGGCTTTAGACTAATTCTTGCAAGGAACAAATATTCAATTCTTAACACGCTGTGGAAAACACCTTTTGTTGGCATAAATAAGCTACTGTTAAGATGGCAAAACTGTGTTGATAGTTTAGGCATATATTTTAATTGTACTGTTTCTTACTTGAGATATAATAACCTAAACTTTTAAATTATTGTTTCAGGTTAATTTGAGGGTATAAAGCATTAGGTTCCAATGTTTGCATTTATTAGAGTTCTACTTATAATTGTGTCTCATCCCCATGAGCTGTGCCATACACCCTAACATTCTGCCCATTAAGTGGTGCACACCCATCCCCCTCCCTCTTCCTGTCTCCCTGCTCCCTCATTCTCCCACCCCCTCATATTGAATTGATTTAAATGAGAGAGTTTTTCTCTTCTGTGGGTGTGTATTAGATCATCTATGGCTTCATATTAGTACTGAGTACATTGCTTCTCCATGCTTGTGATACTTTACTAAGAAGAATGTGTTTCAATTCCATCCAAGTTAATACAAAAAATGTAAAGTCTCTATCTTTTTTAATGGCTGAAAGCATTCCACGGTATACATATACCACAGCTTGTTAATCCATTCCTGGGTTGGTGGGCATTTAGGTTGTTTCCACATTTTGGTGATTGTAAATTGAGCTGCAATAAACAGTCTACTGCAAATGTCCTTATGATAAAATGTGTTTTTTTTTTTTCTTCTGGGTAGATGCCTAGTAGTGGGATTGCAGGATCAAATGGGAAGTCTAATTTGAGTTCTTTGAGGATTCTCCATATTTCTTTCCAAAGAGGATGTATTATTTTGCAGTACCACCAGCAGTGTAAAGCTGTTTCCTTCTCTCCATATCCATGCCAGCATCTGCAGCTTCGAGACTTCGTGATGTGGGCTATTCTCACTGGGGTTAGGTGATATCTCAGGGTGGTTTTAATTTGTATTTCTCTGATGATCAGGGACAATAAACATTTTTTCAAATGCTTGTTAGCCATTTGTGTGTCTTCATCAGAGAAATTTCTATTCATATCTCTTGCCCAGTGATAGATGAAATTGTTTGCTTTTTTTTTGTAGATTAATTTGAATTCTCTGTAGGTCCCAATTATTGACTCTTTCATACCATGCAAATATCTTTTCCCATTCTGAAGGTTCCTTTGATTTTACTTGGTCCTTAGCTGTACAGAAGTTTTTTGGCTTAATTAAGTCCCATTTGTTTATTTTTGTTGTTGTTGCAATTGCCACTGAAGTCTTTGTCATAAAATCTTTCCCTAGTTCAACATCATCAAGAGTTTTTCCCACACTTTCTTCTAGGATTTCTATCATTTTATATCTTATATTTAAATATTTTGTCTATCTTGAGTGAATTTTTGTAAGTGGTGAAAGGTGTGGGTCTAGTTTTAGTTCTTTACATGTGGCTATCCAGTTCTCCCAGCACCATTTCCTGAATAGGGATTCTTTCCCCCACTGTATGCTTTTGTTAGATTTATCAATGATTAGATGGCAAATGGAGACTGGCTTCATCTCTTGGCTTTCTATTTTGTTCCATATGTAACCTAAACTTTTGATATGAGCTAGACCATTGATTTTTAACCTTTGTGCCACAGAGTGCTCTGAAAGGATCTTAGGTATGCTATGAATATTTTGGTAATCTTTTACTTTTTTCAGACAGTCTCACTATGTCACCCTGGGTAGAGTGCTGTGGTGTCATAGCTCACAACAACCTCAAACTCTTGGGCTTAAGTGATTCTCTTGCCTCAGCCTCCCAAGTAGCTGGGACTATAGGTGCCCGCCACAATGCCCAGCTGTTTTTTGTTGCAGTTGTCATTGTTGTTTAGCTGGCTCAGGCCAGGTTCGAACCTGCCACCCTTGGTGTATGTGGCTGGCTCCATAATCACTGTGCTATGGGCGCCAAGTCAATTTTTAAAAATCATTAAATTATTTTCAAAAGAGGTTCATAAATCAATTCTGTCTTATCACGGACGGGTGGGGGGGAAAATAATGTAATGAAGAATAATAAAATACATGTATTTAAGAAAAAAAACAAAAAAAACAAAAGAGGTTCAAAGCACACTAAATGTATTCTTTTTTTACTCGCTTTTTTTTTTTTTTTTTTTTGCAGTTTCTGGCCAGGGCTGGGTTTGAACCTGCCTCTTCTGCATTATGGGCTCCAGCGCCCTACTCCTTTGAGCCACAGGTGCTGCCCTCTCTTTTGTTTTTTTGATCAACATAATTTAAGTGTGCCACAGAAGTTTAATTATAGGTTCAAGTGTGCTGTGAGATAAAAAAGTTTGAAAAACATTAATAGACATTCCATATTTAATGACCTTCATAACAACTTTTATAACAACACCTAGCTTCGTGTTTGATTAAATAAAGAAGTATTATAGCCTAGCCAAGTTGAGACATAAAAACTATTGAAAGCATAAATTTCTAAGATATTTTATTTTATTCATTCTACAAAAATCATTTGTGATACACATGGATTGAAAAAATCCTCTGCTCTTCCAAAGAATATGGACTATATTTTAGACTCCATAGATCAGTAAAGATGGTAGGATTCTTTTGGACCCATGCCCTTCTATACTAGGGATATTAGACAAGTTTTTACTTGTTTTTTCCAGGGAAGAATCCAATTTTGAATATGTGAAAGTCACTGGGCATGTCTGGCTTATACTATGACACTGCCCAGCAGAATAAACAGACTTCTGAGAATTTTGCACTTGTAATTTGTGATCCCTGTTTTGTTATTGAGTATTTTTCCTAAAAACTCATCTAGCAAGACATGACTACTCCAACTGGCCAACGCAGGCGGCACAGAGGATTATGAATTATTAGTAAAGCATATTGATTTTTTTAAATGCTGGCTGAGATTTAAAAGGAAACAGAAAAGTCAAATCATTGATTGTAAAAGTCTGACTCTAATACAGATAGAAGAACATCTTTGTAGAAATTTCTAAGAAAGATATACCATGCAGTTTCATAAAAATAGTGTTTCATTCTAAAAGCAATTTTTCCTTTCTTTCTTTCTTTGCTTTCTACCTTTCTCCTTTTCCGCTCCTCTGGACAAAAATTTTACAAAACAATGTGAAGTACAAATAGATTAAAAGCAGCTAAAAAGAATTATTGTTGAACAAATGTTTATTTAATATGAGGAACTCCTGTAACATATTATAGTTGTAGCAGTTACATTTTTTTGTGACTCTAAGGTTTGAAAGTGAGACTCTTTTATCTCTAAGTCAAACCTAGCCTTAATACTGACACTCAAATACACAAATATATTACACTCCATGTTAGTCTTTTAAGAAGGCATCCAAACAAGATATAAAAGTGATTCTAGAAATTGAACGGTCATTTGAGGAAAAGTTAAACTCTAATGAGAGCAGCCCTAAGGATCAACTCTATTAGTCTTTGAGAATTTGCAGGACATTTAGTTAGAGAATGTTAACCAGTTAAACTTAATGTCCATAAAGAAATGGTCAAGAGAAAATAATCTTAAATTAACAGCAAAAAATAGCTCTATTGAACATGAGAGGTACTTTTGGGGTGATAAAACACAAACAAATGAGACTAAACATTTGATGTACTTGACTATCTGTCCTAGCTGAATGAGAAATTTTTCTGCTTAAAGATACAAGACTACAAATGCTCTCAAACTCCCATGTAATTCTCCAGATGGAGTTGAGCCTTTTATGCACAAAGCAGGTATTTATGAATATCTCATATATTACTTGTTTATGCTGTCATAATAAATAACAAAAAACTTAGTGAATTAAGACAACTCAAATTTATTATCTTACATTTCTGTATATGAGAAATCCAAGAAAGTTCTTACTTGTTGGCAGACTGTGTTCCTTTCTGGAGACCCTACAAAATAATCTACTTTCTTTATCATTTGGGTTTTTGGTAGAATTCAGTTCCATCTTGTAGAGGGTGCCCATTTTGGCCAAATTCCTCCTTCTCCAAAACCATAAATAGAATCCTCACCATATCTCATCTCTCTGATGCTCTTCTGCCATTCTGTTCTACTTTAAAAACCTCATTTGATTACAATTTGTCCTTCCAGATAATCCACAAAAATCTCCCTATTTTAAAGTAATTAAGGTATCAGGTGTAAGGTAATTAAGAAATTAAGGTATTAGGAATCTCACTTATATATGGAACTTTAATTCCTTTTTTCCATATAGCATAACAAAATCACAGAATCTGGAGATTAGGACATGCATCTTTGGGGGAAATTACTCTGTTTATCATAATTGCTGTGGTACTAGCACTGGTTTATGCATTGCAAAAAATAAATCAACTTTTAAGAAACAATCCTACCATACTATGAGTATATAGTAAATTACTTCATTCATTAAGTGTATTTTTATTGAGTGGCAATCATGCCAGACACTGTTCTAGGAGATGGTGTTCTTATCCTAAATATCATATAGGCTATTAGAAACATCTGCTTTTTAAGCAAATGAACAAAACATTTGATGAGTGCTATAACAAAGCATAACAGAGTAATAAAATGACCAACTTTATTTATGCTTGGGGGTCTTGGAAGTGCAGAATTGGAGATGTTTAAATAGTCATTCAAAATGAATAGGAGGAACGTATTCCAGGTTAAAGGAACAGCATACCCAAAGGCATGGGGAAATGTATACATGACATTTTCAGGGTTTAAAATATAGGAAGAATATGTGGTTGTGCCAAAAAAATGGGGATCTGGGGTGGCGCCTGTGGCTCAGTGGGTAGGGTGCTGGCTCCATATACCAAGGGTGGTGGTTTCGAACCTGGCTCTGGCCAAACTGCAATAAAAAAATAGTTGGGCATTCTGGTAAGTGTCTGTAGTCCCAGCTACTTGGGAGGCTAAGGCAAGAGAATCGCTTGAGTCCAGGAATTGGAGGTTGCTGTGAGCTGTGATGCCACAGCACTCTACCCAGGGCGACAGCTTGAGGCTCTGTCTCAAAAAAAAAAAAAAAAAAAGAAAGAAAAAAAGAATGTGGGTATGAGGTAACCTAGGTAACCAGTGACCAATAGAAAGAGACCATCAATGACAAATAGAAAAAGGCAATACTCAATGGATCACGGGGTGTTGGGGCAGCCATCTTAGATGGCGAGAGTGAGGAGAGAACCAGAGTGAGGTGGGAAGGCTTCTCTGTCTCTCTCGTTGGGCCCTGAAAAGGGTCAGTTGGCCGGGCTTTGGGCGTGTGCCCTGAGGCACGGAGCGCAGGTGCTACGATACAGAGGCTGCCCCGGGCCCTGTCCTCTGAGCTGGGGATGTGCCAAATGTGACAGCCTCCTGCTCCCTCACCCGCTGGGGGAGGAGGAGCGGACAAGATGTTGCCGCCTGATGACAGGACACTGGGGTGGCCCGGCTCCCTCAGGTTTAAGGATTGTTTAAGCTGCATCAATGGACTTGGAAGACGGGGCTTGGAAGACGATCAGCAATTGTTTTGGATTTAAAGATGTGGTGTTTGATGGCTCCAGCTGCATCTCCCCTACTGGCTATCAGCACTGGGCGTCAAATGATGGCAAACTCACAGATTCTTCCTAGACAAGTAACACTATGCCAGTTTTCTTGCCGAATAAGCAAAGAACAGTGGTAAATGTAGGAAATGGAATGCACGTGCATGACTGCCTTATGAAAGCACTCAAGGTGAGGGGCCTGCAACCAGAGTGCTGTGCAGTGTTCAG
This sequence comes from Perodicticus potto, assembly GCA_963574655.1. Classification (NCBI taxonomy): domain Eukaryota; kingdom Metazoa; phylum Chordata; class Mammalia; order Primates; family Lorisidae; genus Perodicticus; species Perodicticus potto. The sequence goes on from CAUYRH010023795.1 coordinate 80,234, forward strand.
ACTTCTCCACAAATCCAAAGGTGAAAAAGCCCGTTTAGATTGGAATACTGATCCTGCCTCTTACATTGGAGAAGAACTTCAAGTAGATTTCCTGGATCATGTTCCCCTCACAACACACAACTTTGCTCAGAAGACATTCCTGAAGCTTACCTTCCATGACATTTCAGAAGTTCGTGCTAAATGGATTTCGATGTCAGACTTGTGGCTACGAATTTCATGAGCACTGTAGCATCAAAGTACCTACTATGTGTGTGGACTGGAGTACTATTAGACAACTCTTTTCCTAGCATCGATATTCCACACCTCACGCCTTCACGTTCAACACTTCCAAGCCTCTCCTCTGAAGGTTCCCTATCCCACAGACAGAGGTCGATGTCCACACCTAATGTCCTCAGAGTCAGCACCACTCTTCCTGTGGACAGCAGGATGATGCAATTGGAAGTCACATCGAAACAGCTTCACCTTCAGCCCTGTCCAGCCATCCCAACAATCTGAGCCCAACAGGCTGGTCACAGCCTAAAACGCCTGTGCCAACACAAAGAGAGCAGCCACCAGGATCTGGGACCCAGGAGAAGAACAAAATTAGGCCTCGTTGACAGAGAGATTCAAGCTATTACTGGGAGATAGAAGTCAGTGAAGCGATGTTTTCCACTCGGATTGGGTCAGGCTCCTTTGGAACTGTTTATAAGGGCAAATAGCATGGAGACGTCGCAGTAAAGATCCTAAAGGTTGTTGACCCAACCCCAGAGCAGTTCCAGGCCTTCAGGAATGAGGTGGCTGTCCTGCACAAAAGACGGCATGTGAACATTTTGCTCTTTGAGGGGTATATGACAAAGGACAACCTGGCAATTGTGACTCAGTGGTCTGAGGGCAGCAGCCTCTACAAACACCTGCACGTCCAGGAGACCAAGTTTCAGATGTTCCAGTTAATTGAAATTACCCAGCCCCAGATGGCTCGGGGAATGGACTATTTGCATGCAAAGAACATTATCCACAGAGACATGAAATTCAATAGTATATTTCTCCATGAAGGCCTAACAGTGAAAACTGGAGATTTTGGTTTGGCAACAGTAAAGTCACACTGGAGTGGTTCTCAGGTTGAACCAACCACTGGCTCTATCCTGTGGATGGCCCCTTAGGTGATCCGAATGCAAGATAACAACCCATTCAGCTTCCAGTCTGATGTGTACTCCTATGATATTGTGTTGTATGAGCTGATGACGGGGCAGCTTCCTTACTCCCACATCAACAATCGAGATCAGATCATCTTCATGGTGGGCCGAGGGTATGCCTCCCCAGATCTTGGTAAGTTATGCAAGAATTGCCTGAAAGCAATGAAGAGGCTGGTAACTGACTGTGTGAAGAAAGTTAAGAAAGAGAGGCCTCTTTTTCCCCAGATCTTGTCTTCCATTGAGCTGTTCCAACATTCTTTACCGAAGATCAACCAGAGTGCTTCTGAGCCATCCCTGCACCAGGAGGCTCACACTGAAGATATCAATGCTTGCACACTGCCCACATCCTCGAGACTGCCCATTTTCTAGTGGACTTTGCACCTGTACTCAGGCTACTGGGGAAGAAGGGCTGTCAGCAGGCACCACTCTTCTGCCCTTTCTACGGGGGCAGAGCACCTGTATTCCGAGAAGCTGCTGCTAAAGACCTTCTAGACTGCTCACAGGGTCTTAACTTCACATTGCCTTCTTTTCTACCCCTTTTGGTCCTGGGAGAAGGAAGCCATTCATGACCCTGGTCTGTTCTGCTCCTTTCCCCCACGCCCCATGCTCAGGGCCCCACTTTCTCCTGCTGTACGTGTGGATGTGGATACAATACTGAAGGCGATACAAAAGCTGGGACCCGACTCTTGGCTAAACAAGTACTTTTAGGGGAAGTAAAGATAGCAGGCGGTCCAGCCTTGATGTGGGGACACATGGGACTTTGAAATCAGCTTCTGGAGGAATGCATATCACAGGAGGGACTTTCTTCAGAGGTAGTGGTGCAGCACCAGGCATTTTACACATAATGCACCAAGCAGCCCAGGACTGCCGAGATGCCAGCCACCCGCAGGAAACTGCTTTGGTACAATGAAACTTGGGGACACATCTACCTTCCATAGCCTCTGAGGTGTCCAGCACATGTTGCTTATTTTCCAGGTGAGGTGCTTGGCCTGCCTCTCAGGGACCAGTCTTTCATCACAGAGCAGTCTTCCTTCCATCACACTGAATTCCATCTTCCAGGAGGGCCCATATGGGGCGGGGCCACAGGGCCAGCCTTGTTTCTCTAGTCAACATGTGGATGCTGAGAAGTCAGGGACCAGGCTTCCTTGATGATTTGGGTTTTAATTGTTTTTATTGTGCTTGACAAAGTTATCTGATAGTCCCTCAATTATGGTATTTTAATAAATTAAATTAAAAAAAAAAGAAAATGGCAATACTCCTGGAGGTGCTCAGAGGCCAATGACAGACTTCCAGCCAATGTCAAGAGGAAAGAATACTTATACTCCAGCAGGTCTCAGTCTCTCTCCCCTTCTCTCGTTCATGAGAGGGACCCACTTCCAATTCTTTTTGGACATGCACTAAACTTTTTCTTTATTCTTCCTAAATAAAATCTTTCTTTGTTACCCTGAAACTTGTGTAAGTTACTTTTGCTTTCTGTCCAAACTGCCTGTGATACTTCAGTTTTATCTTCAGTTTTCACTTAATTTTGCTTTCAATTACTGCCATGTCTTGGTTGAGCCAAGTAATGGAACCAGGTCAACTGGGTTTGGGGAACCAGGATCTCCATCCCCCAACAATTATATTTGTAAATTAGGTCATTAATGATCTTTAACTGGTTCTTCAGGGACATAAGTAAGTTTTATAGGTTGAGAAGTAAGAGGAAGAAAAGGCACATATGAAACAGGGAGCAATAATAGTACTAAATTCTATAACTATTGTAGGGGGTTGAAGAAAGGATATATGTTGCCTGGTGAGATGGGAAATATATAAGTAAATAGATGTATAAATTAAATGTGTTGCTGAAATGTTTATAGAATGGAGATCGTTTAAGGTAAGTAGTTATAGGCAACTCCATAACTGAAGACATGATAATGGGATTGGGCCTGTTGTATGTTTGTTGTAGTCTGTGTAGGCAAAGTTTCTACAGTAGAAAGTATGGAAAACCAAAGCATACACTGGGAAAAAGAACCCTTATTCAATAAATGGCGCTGGGAGAACTCAATAGACACATGTAAAAGATTGAAACCCAACCTGCACCTTTCACCAATTACTAAAATTAAACCATAATGGATAAAATATTTAAACCTAAGGTATGAAACTATAAAAACTCTAGAAGGAAGTGTGGGAAGGACTCTTAATTTTATTGGCCAGGGGAAAGAATTTATGAAGAAGGCCCAACTGTTATTTCAACAACAAAAATAAATAAATGGGACTTGGTCAAATTAGAGGGTTTCTGCACCGCTAAGGATACAATCAACAAAACAAAGAGACAGCCTTCAGAATGGGAGAAGATATTTGCTTATTACAAATCCAACAAAGGGCTACTAACTGGAGTTTACAAAGAACTCAATCAAATCAACTGGAAAAGAGCAAACAACTCCATTAAAACCTGGGTAAAAGACGTGAATGAAAACTTTTCTCATGAAGACAGAAGAATGGCTAATGAACACATGAAAAAATGCTCATCATCCCTAATCACTAGTGAAGTGAAAATCAAAACCACTTTGAGATATTACCTAACCCCACTGAGAACAGCCCACATCACAAAGTCCCAAAGCAACAGATGCTGGCATGTTGTGGGGAAAAGAGAACACTCCTGCAGTGTTGGTACAGCCTTTATAGAAAGAAGTATGGAGCATCTTCAAAGACATAACAGTAGACTTTCCTTTTGATCCTGCAATACTATTACTAGGTATATACCCAAAAGAAAAAATATCATTTTACCATAAGGACATTTACTTTCAAATGTTTATAGCAGCTCAATTTACAATCACAAAGATGTGGAAACAACCCAAGTGTCCTTCATCACATGAATGAATTAATAAATTGTGGCATTGTATACCATGGGATACTATTCAGCCATAAAAAAGATGGAGATTTTGTATCTTTTGTAACAACCTGGACAGATTTAGAGAACATTCTTTTAAGTGAAATATCGCAAGAATGGAAAAACAAACATTACATGTACTCAGTACTAAATCTAAACTAGTAGATTAAGAAATACATGTTCACAGGAGAGAAAAACTTAATTAAATTCAGGTAAGGGAAGGCTGAAGGGGTTGGATAAGTTCCCATCCAACAGGATTTTGGTACATATCCTGAGTGAAGGACACAACTACAATCAAGACTACAACCTTACAAAAGCAAACTATGGCTTGTGTTACAGTGGTTATGGTGCCAGTGGTTATGGTGCCAGTGGGTTCGAACAAAAGATAGCTGGGCTTTGTGGCAGGTGCCTGTAGTCTCGGCTTCTCAGGAGGCTGTGGCAAGAGAATCACCTAAGCCCAAGAGCTGGAAGTTTCTGTGAGCTGTGATGCCACGACACTACTGAAGGAGACAAAGTGAGACTCTGTCTCATAAACAAACAAACAAACAAACAAATAAATAAATAAATAAATAAAATAAACAAACATACCATGTCCAAAGGACATTGCTATCTCTCCATCTTCCTTTTCCACATGCCACTACCAACCCTACTGCTATAGAAATCATATCTTGAATATATGCTTTTGAGAAATTGAAGTGAACTATAGGAAGTGAGAGGAGGGATCATCCCAGGTGAGGTGGAGAAGGATAAGCATGTGATACACAAGCCATCTCCTTTCATCCTTCCTGCCAGCCTGAAAGGAAGGCACTCCTACTGTGTTTTCATTGGACAGGTGAGAAATTCAGATCCTCAGGCTTTAGTCTTCAGAATTAAAAATTAAATCCAGGGTCTCTCTGCCTGCAAAGCCCAAGGAAGAAGGAGGAGGAGGAGGAAGAGGAGGAGGAGGAGGAGGAGAAGGAAAAGAGGGGAAGGGGAAGAGGAGGAGGAGGAGGAGGAATAAAAGGAGGAGGAGAAGGAGAAGGAAAGGGGAAGAAGGGGAAGGGGAAGAGGAGGGGGAGGAGGAAGGAGAAGAAAGAAGGAAGAAGAAGAGGAGGAGGAGGAGGAGGAGAGGTTTCTTCAACAGTCTTCTCTTTCAAAGATAAGAAACTTAAGTGAATCAGGTATGAATTGAGTAAAGAATTATCTTCAATTTGAAATTGCAGAGTATTTGGAAACATAGTTCACTTATTGGACTTGTCTTTCCGTGTTGTATCTTGTTAGTTTAAGGGTCTGAGAAGCGTTTATGTTTTTGTTTTGTTTTGGGTGAGAGGTCTTGCTCTGTCTCCCAGGCAAAAGCGCAGTAGCATCGTCACAGAGCACTACAACCTCAAACTCCCGGGCTCAAGCAATTCTTCTGCCTCCACCTCCCAAGTAGCTGGAACTACAGGCATGCACCACTATGTCAGGTTCACTTTTCTATTTTTCGTAGACATGGGGGCTCAGTCTTGCTAAGGTTGGTCTCAAACTCCTGGCCCCAAGTGACTGTCCCCGCTCTGCCTCCTAAAGTGCTGGGGTTACAAGTATCAGCTACCACACCTAGCCCAGGTTCTGAGAAACTTTAAAATGGTCCCAGCTAAGTAGAAGCTTCTTTACTGGACCATTTCTATCAAAATATTTATAATGCTGTTAGAATTAACAGTTTACTTGCTTTTCTCTGTCGGTGTCCTTGGAATGGGAAATGTGTTTTTAACTTCTGTATCCCTGCTGCCTAGTTAAATGTCTGTATATAGCAGGCAATGAATGTTTCTACAACAAATTAATGGATGATAAAAAACTGAATGCATCAATAAAAATTAAAAATAATTTCTGATTTAATTTAATGAAGATTTATCAAATACTAATTATTTTCTAGGTAATGTCTATTATTATATTGTGTTTTCTGTCCCATAGGAGTTGAAAAAAATCTAATAATTACCACATGAACAAATAATTCTAAACAAAAGACAGGCTGTAACAAATTCTCTAGTAAATGTATAAACAAAGAATGGTGGGGATAAAAGCAGGGGAGGTGATGGTACTGACTGAGATTCAACACCTGCAGAGTTGACTGGTTGCTTCTAGAATTGACCATTTAAGAGAGGCATCTACTACAGACATTTCTTCAAAAGACTATACAGTGGTTTATGGTCAGTAATATTTATTATTGAAATTCAAATTGTAAATATCTACAATTTATCCTCAGGGACTCACAGGCACAAACAAAATGTTGATAACCTCCACAGTAATTGAAAGCACTTACCTCTTCCCCGTCACCCAATTCTCTCCCCTTTTGCAGCTGTTTTCCTTTCAATCAGTTTTTCCCATTGCTGAAGAATTAATTTTCTGGAAGCAATTTTCTTACTATCACACCTCTTCCCAAACACTTAAAGCCAAACTTAAAATGTCTTCGCCTGCTCTTGAGGCAACATGACTCCCTTTGAGCTTCATTTCCTTTCTGCTCCCCACTTCACCCAGATGGGGCACCGATGTTCCCTGTGTAGCACTCCCCTGGCTGCCTCTGTGTTTTTGCACCTATTAGTATCTCTGCTTGGAATATTGTTGCCTGTTTTTTCTTGTTCAAATTCTACCCATCTTCAAGGCCCAACTTGAAGGAGTATCTGCTCTTCTTACATAGCTCAACTTCACTTATTTTGCTTTGTGGCTATTTATCTCTACGCTTTCCTTACAAGATTGAGAATCCTTTAAGGCAAAAATCTGCATGTGATTCACTGTTGCATTTAATCAATGCCCAGAAGAGTACCTTTTAGGTACACATGTGGATAATATTTGCTTGATAAATAATGATAAACATACTTTTAATGGATGAATATAATCTTAGTAGCTTTCAAATATTTCAGTAATGATAATGTAACTGAATAAAGCATTATACACTTGTAAATCAAATATTTATTGTGGCATGAAATCAACCTATACTTGCATTTTTTCCAAGACAAATGCAATCATAATGTTAGATTTGGATGAAGACCAGTGTTCATATTGAGGAAGGCACTATGCTAAGTGTTGAAGATTCAAGGAGGTACAAAGCAGAGCTTCTGTAGTTCTGGAGTCTGCAGATGCAGCTTGGGTAAATAAGGAATGCACAGGAAACAGTCCCTAACAATAAACAGGAACATATGCTAAGCCACACTGCAGCAGTGTACTCAATGAGGGTTTCTGGAAGTGAATGTCTGGGGAATTACCATGAGATGGTTATAGCTTAGAGACACAAACTTTTAGATAAACCTAGCTTTGAATCCTGACTCCGTGTAGCTATATAACCTTGGGAAAACTAGCTAAGTTTTCTGTAACTTAATTTTCTAATCTGTGATTTAAGATATTTAAAATACTACTTACATTATAGGATTGTTGTGCAGAATGAATAAAATTGTATATAACATATAATTTTATCTATAAAAGTACTTATCTGTAAAGCGTAGTATTTGGAACATAGGAAAATGCTATAATATAAACATTTTTATCACTATGTTCAAAGAAGATTAGGGAAGGGTTCCCGAAGAAGACACCACTTGGGTAGAACTATGCAGGAGAAGGGGTTTATGTGGGATGAGAGAGGCACAGAATGGAGTTCTAATTAGAAAAGTGGAAATTCAGCTTGTAGCAGTCTTCTTTCTTTCTGATACACCTCTAAAAAATAAAGTGCTTTTAGTTCAGGAAGGTTAAGGAAATGTAAGAGAATGCCTGAAATTATTCTTCTTATATGACTGGTAATGTATTTAAAGGTGGCTTTAGCTGTGGCACAGGACTTTTAACAAGAGCAATGGACATCAGAAAATGGATATCAGTAGAATGAGTGTATCTTTTTATAGAAGAAATCCATAGTGTTAAAGAGCCCTCGGTCCTTGTAGGCTGACCTGATCTGATATAAAGTGCTGAGGTTGAGTCACAGAGTCACAGTCCAGGGGACGTAGCTAACCTATCACTTCTGCCTCTTTGCTCTAGACTTCAGGGAGTTCTAAGTCTTCTTTAAGGACAAGAGCCCATGGGGAAATATGACTTTTACCCTTGTACCTTCGAGCTTTTTGGGAAAATGAAGAAAGACTCTTGCATTGAGAAGTGGTTCTGAAAATGGAGGCGTATTCTGCTCCCTTATTTATTAGGAGGCAAAGGATGAGGATGCAGAATGAGGCTTCTGTCGAGTAGCTGGGCCTTTAGGTCAGAGGTGTAGTGTGCTACATGATAATTAAGCCTAGACTTTGGACTGGTCATGGGTGATTGCAATCTCATCATGCCTCACTACCCAGATATCAATGATCCAAGCAGAAGGAATGGACTGGAGTGGTTTAAGAGCACCATCTATGCCTCAGACTGCCTGGATTCAGATGTCCATGTAAGACCTATTTGTTTAGGATGGAGAGGTTTCCTGAAACACAGGACTTCCAATGCTGAAACTGGGACAGTATTAGACAAACTGGTATAGTTGTGTGTCCTTGAGAAAGTTACTCAATCTTTTATGACTCAATTTCTACTTCTATAAAATGACAATTATATTCTAGGCTGTCCCTAGGTTACAAATGAGATGGGGTCTGTAAGTTCTTATGTTGAATCTGTATGTAAGTTGGAACAGGTGCATTTACCCATTGCCTGTAATAGCCTACTTCTTCATAAGTAAAAGTCGTATGTCAGTTGGATATTTTGTTTATGTCTTGGGGACTTACTGTAATACCTTCCATTCAGAAGTGCAAGGTGCATGTAAGTGGGATGTTTGGAACTCAGGGACTGCCTGTATGAACTTCTTTTTTCCTTTTCTTTGTTTGTTTTTGGAGACAGGATTGCAGGGGCACAGACTCACTGTAATTTTCTACTTTTGGACTCAAGTGATCCTCCTGCCTCATCTACCCAAATAGGTAGGACTATAAGCATGCATCATTACACCCAACTAATACTTGATTTTTTTTTTTTTTTTTTTGTAGAGACTAGATCTTGCTATGTTGCACAGGCTGGTCAAAAGAACTCTTGGCCTCAAGCTATCCTCCTGTATAGGCCTCCCCAAACGCTGGGATTACAGGCATGAGTGACTGTGTCCAACCTACCATGTAGGTCTGTTGCACAGTGTTTTTTACCCTCTGGGTGTATGTATTAGTTTGCTGTGGTTGTTATAAAAAATTCTGACAAACTTGGTGGCTTAAAACAATAGAAATGTATTTGCTCACAGTTTTGAAAGCCAGAAGTCCTAAATCATCTTCCCTGGGCCAAAATCAGGGTGTTATCAGGAATATAAACCTTTGGGAGGCGCTAAGGGAGAATATTTTCTTGCCTCTTTCAATTTCTGGAGTTTTCTGGCATCCTTTGGCTTGTGGCCACACCACCCCTATCCCTTCGTCCACCTTCACATCACCTTCCTCTTTTCTGTATGTGGGATAATCTCTCTCCATCTCTCTTTTATAAAGATACTTGTGGTTTTTTTTAGGACTCATCTAGGTAATTCAAGATGAGCTCTCCATCTCAAGATTCTTAATTTTATTACATTTTCACAAAAGCTTTTTCTAGATAAGGTAAAATTTACAAGCTCCTGGGATGAGGATCCAATAAATTTACAGGCCACCATTCAGCCTACAATAATATACTATTAGCTTTCCTTAGCTTTCTGATCTTTATCTGTTTTTATTTATAAAATAAAATAAGCACAAATATATACTTTGTGATCTTGTTGTGGTGATCAGATTAAATAAGAGATGAGTGCATAGTAGGTGCTTATAGTACATTGCACTTGCTTCCTTATTCCTTTTTCTTTCTCTAATACAATACACATGCTCATGTAATCTTTGTTGAGGAGAAGTGAAACTGGGATTTATGTGCCTCAGGTATCACATGTTGAAATTTCCTTAGATATTGGTTGTTTATACTTCTTGGTGAGACCATAGTGATGGAGACAATTATTTCCAAAACAAATTTTTTCAAGAACCTCTGGGTGCTTTTTGATAGGAGTCAGATACCCTGCAGGCAGTTATGGCTGGGGTCAAAAGGAGAAGGGCAACAGAATAAAAAAGCCACAAAAAAGTAAACATGCTTAGCTGAGATAAATGTAGCCAGTTGGGACCTTTTAGTTATTCTATTCTGACTATAAGTTATCTGAGATAGAAAAAGAAATCCTTTAATTAGAGCATGTGCATAGTTGAGTCAACAGTATCCCTAAATGAACTAGCCTCATTAGCATGATAACCCTTACCCCCCACCCCAACACCATGATTGATTGCAAATATTATGACAACCCCAGGAAATTGTCCTATAACAACCAAAAGAGAGAAAAACTCTCACTTCTAAAAACTCTCCACCTCTTCCCAAGAAAACTTATGAATATTCCACCCCCAGCTTAGCTTATTATTAGAATTAGCATAAACAGGAAATACTCAAGCACCTATAGGCTGCTACCTCCTTTGGAGCAGTCTGCTCTCTACCATTTTTGAGAGTATACTATGCTTTCTATACTCCATATTTAATAATTGTCTTTGGTTTCACCTGTCACCCTGCATTTGAATTCTTTGTTGTGCAGAGGTCAAGAACTCTCCCTGCTGTCACTGATGGTGGTCTATGTGGCTATCAGCTTGACTCACTGCTACAGAGTTATTTTTTATGTCCCTCCATACAACTGTGTATTCCTTCCTTTGGAATTAGTTTCATTTTCTTGAAGTCATCAAGACAAAGTCTACAGAAGGAGAAAAGCCAAATTATTTACTTCCCATTGAGTTTTCAATGACCCTGAGCTGAAGAGTGTCACAAAGGAGGAACAAGTAGAGTGTATGGCCAGCTATGAAACCCCGTGTAGTACATGATGTCTACTGGGTATTTTAATTTTCTAAGAGCCCTCCTTTTCTGCTTTGGAAGACTATAAGGGATTTTTTTTTTGTTGTCTCCCTAGCATCCATTTCCTCTCAATCTCACCAACAATAGTACGTTAGTTTCCTACAGCTGCCATAACAAACTACTACATACCAAATGGCTTAAAACAAGAGTAATTTATTTCTCACAGTTCTGGAGACTGAAATTATTAGGGTCAAGCACCTTCTGAAACTTGTAGGGGAAAATTCTTTCTTGTCTCTTCTAGCTTCTGGTGTTTGAAAGCAATCCTTGTTATTCATTGGCTTGTACATTCATCACTCCCAATTCTGCTCATTTTCATATGGCCATCTTTTCTGTGTGTCTATGTCCAAATGTTTCTATTCTTATAATAACACAAGTCACACTGAATTAGGCCTATTCTGATGAGCTCACTTTAACTTGATGACTTATGCAAAGAACTTATTTCCAATTAAGGTCATATGCACAGGTATTGGGCTTCAGAGCATCAGCATGAATTGTTTTTGAGATATAATTCAGCCCACAACAAGTGGCTTGATCTTCTTTTGAAAAACCATCATTCTCTCAATCTCAGATATAAATTTTGAATAAAATTGAATTGACCCTATCCTTAATGGAAGGACTTTGACTGATTTAGTCAAAGAATCCTGTCCCATCTCCTTGGCCACTCTGCTTGGCTCTGCTAATGCATATATTTTAGTCAAAACATTGAGATATTCAGAGAATTTTATAAGAGTTCTTGGGAAAATGTTTTTTTTCTTTCTTCTTTAACTTTCTTTCTTTTTTCTTTCAAGACTAAGTATGATATAAAGATTTAAAATTTGAGTATAAAATATCCTCCTCACAGGAGGATTTTTTTTTAGGATCACTACCATCACAGGAATCAGAGAATGGATAAAGTTAACATACAGAAGAATAATACTAAGTGATATAGCTCTATGCTCTGATGACTTTGTGCACTGACCAATTAGCACCTACAACTGTCCCAGTTATAGACTTTTCTATATCTGAGAATAAAAAAAAGTTTGTTTGTTTGTTTCACTTAAGTCAGTGTGTTGGAGTTTCTGTTCCTCTAATGTAAGTGTACTAACTCTATTATGCTGTATTTGGAGAAGCAGCCCTTGCATCTCCTGCAGGCATCTGAGAAATAATAACAGTTAGAACGCATTGAATAGTTACTCTGTGTCCAGTTTAGATTAGTTCTTTAATTGCATCAACAACCTTAAGACTATTATTATCTCTGTTTTACAAATGAGGAAGCTGAGGCACAAAGAAGTTAACTTTCTTATTTGGATTTAGACAGCAATTACATGGCAGAACAAGAATTCAAACCCTATGGTTTGACTCCAGAACCCATTCTCTTAGCCACTGTGCACTATTGCCTCCTTCTTTGCTGTCAGGACTTGTGCAGAAGTATCACAAGTTCAGAAAGTTCATGTAGTTTATATGTACATATATATGTAGATATGTGTGTATATATATATGTATACACACACGCACACACATATGTATACACATATACACCACAGGAAGGTCATTAAAACGATTCAATATCCCCACCATTCCTACCACTCTCTTCTCATACCTGTATTAGTTTTCTATTGCTGTATAGAAAATTAACACAAGGTTAGCAACTTAAAACAGCACTCATTTGTTATTTCAAGGAATCTGTGAATTAGAAGTCCTAACTGGATCCTCTGTTGAGGGCCTCACAAGGTTAAAATCAAATGTCAGCTGGGTTGCATTCCTTTCTGGTTCAGCTTGAGGTTCTCTTTCACATCTATGTGATTATTGTAGGACTTCAGTTTCGTTATTAAACTGAGGCACTCAGTGTTTAGGGGTCACCCACTGTTCCCAGCCATATGGTCCTCTCCACAACATGCCATCTTCTTCAAGTCCAGCAGGCATGTCTAGTTCATCACTCTTGGCATATGACATAACCAATCAAGCCTGATTCAGTTCTATCACCTTCCCAGGTATTGCTCACACTCATAAAAAAGAAATTACACAGGGGATAATACATTGAGGTTGAATCAAAATAATTATAATCCAAATATATTCTTGCCAAAAAATTTGTTACTACAGTAGGCTGGATTTAGTGGGACTAACTAATGAGCAATGGACACATAAAAACTGGGGTAAAAATTTTGGAAGCCACCTTAAAATTCTGATCTCCATTCTTTCACCTCCATCCATAATGAAAATAGGGGAAGCCTCCCAAAGAGAACAGAAGATGAATCTGCCATTCCTCATTCAGATGTTGGGGGAAAACACATGGTAACCTATATAAAGTATTATGAGATTAAAAGACGTGAAAGATTATTAAGGATTTTTAAATTGAAAACGACTTGAAGGTCACTCCTGCCTAAAAGTATTATCTGCATGGATGTGGTTAAATTGGGCAGAAACTACCTCGCAAAATGGTTATTATAGTTAGTTGCAGTTCATTAGTATTGTTCTCTGAATAACTCTATTAATGTTTCTGTACGTCCACTGCTTGTCGGTTAGTCCCACTAAATCCAGCCTGCCATAGTAACAAATCTTTTGGCAAAAATATATTTGAACTGCAAGTATTTAGATTCAACCTAAATTTATTAGCCTGAATTTAAATAGGATTCTTAATTGTAAATCTGTTTACAATGGTTATTAGTTAAAAATAGGCTTGTTTTTCATTAGAAGAGCATTTCCATGAAAGACTGACCTTAAATTACTTTATTTATCTGGAGTCTGCCTAGGAAAATGGGAGGTAAATAAGCACATTGTGTTATTGAGTAATTTTTATCTGTTGTTTATATTAAGGAGGCACAGCAAGCCTATCATTATCGCAAAGAAAATTGCACTATTCTTTTGCTAACTTTGAGCACTGAAACAGAAACTAATGTAAGCTTTTTAACAATGACAGTCAACTATATATTTCCAAACAAAATTGATTGGTCATTTAGATTTTTTTCAATTATTAACTACAGTCATCTTTTTTCTCTGTTTTGATTTTATTTCTGTTATTCTGTGTGGGAAGAAACCATTAAGTGTTGGGGGAGTTTGATTTTACAAAGAAAGGGAAAAATTAATATCAATCATTTTCAGTGGGCTCAATCCATTGAAATGTAATTTCAGATTCCAGTTATCCTATATACATATCATGCTGACATCTTTTCTTGACAGTGACATTGCCACAAAGGCTCTGTGACCGTCTCCTTCTTTCTGACTTCCTCATCTCCTGTCTACCTCTGCCAAGGCTCTAGTTTTCTCACTTTTTTTAGCTGACTGCAATAGCTACTAATGAAGACTCAGGTGTTTGTGTAATAGCTTTTCTGAGCCTCTCTGATTCCTATGAGAGAGTGTTTATCAGCATACTATTGTTTCTTGTCCCGGGAATTACTGGGAGAGGAGTGAGTGTGATGATGAAAATAGACTTTTGGGCTTGGTGCCTGTAGAACAGTGGTTACTGTGTCAGCCACATACATCCAGGTTGGCGGCTTCGAACCTGGCCCGGGCCTCCTAAAACAACAATGACAACTCCAAAAAAAAATATCTGGGCATTATGGTGGGCACCTGTAGTCCCAGCTACTTGGGAGGCTGAGGCAAGAGAATCACTTAAGCCCAAGAGTTTGAGGTTACTGTGAGCTGTGATGCCACCAAGGGTGACATAGTGACACTCTGTCTCAAAAAAAAAAATGTAGCCTTTTGATGATGATGATAATGATTTTGTCCTATCCACGCTCCCAGCATACTTATAAGTGAGTCTTTAAAACCCAAGACTTTTTTTGGCAGGTGCCTAAAATTCTCTTCACTTGTTGTGAATCTGTTCTCCCCAGGCCACACCCACCCTTGATTCATCCCTATCAATATTCTTGCTTCAGCAATTCAAACTTTAAATCTGTTTCCGAGCTATTTTGACTCTTTGATAGCTTTTGATCAGCTCTCTTTAAAAGTTGACTTACTTCACTCAGGCTCATACCTAGCTGTCTATGTCAGGTAGAAACCCAGGCTCTAAACTGATTCCATGGAATTAACCACTTGCTATAGGAAAAGACATCTCTAATCCCTGAAAGAAAAGGGAATAGGAGCCAAAAAACAAGAGAGATGGTTGGGGGATAACACTTTCAAATTAATTGGCATAACTCAAATGTCTACCTAATAAGTTTCTGATGAAATGCAACACAATTTGTTAGAGACTGAAGTCATTCTTTAGGCATGCCTAGTAAAAGAGCTATAACACCAGAAGGGAAAAAGTACCTTATCAGTGAGAGCTACCCTAGTGGATAAGGCAATTTCTGTCATGAGAGACTATAGGAGAATTTGACTCTAATAGTCATAGCATTAGTATTTGCTGAGTTTGGGGCTTTAGCTGTATTCCTCCACTAGCTCAGGTGTAAGCTAACTTCAGTCACTGCCTAACTTAGATAGTTTCCTTGGAAAAGGTTCAGAGACTGAGATTTGCAAGGAGATTTATTGAGGGCTGCTTCAAGGAGATACATCTGAACGATTGGGCAGAGAAGCTGACCCATAATGCAGTGACTGATGAGGCATCAGCCAATTGTGTGTTGAGCTCTGGGTTTAGGATGACTCTTTAGAGTTGTCCCAAATTGAGGCAAGGGGCAGGGACCTTGTATCTCCAATTAATCTAGTCATTTGTTTTCTTTTGAGTAGAGTGCCATGGTGCCCATTAGACCCCAATTTCATGTAAAGAAACAGTGCAAAGATAACTACAGTAGCAATACTTAAACTGTCATTAAGTAGCTTCTCAACATGTTAAAAATTATGTACCACTAGCTATCACTAAGTGCACATGCCATAGCCAACATCTTAGAAGAAGTCAGAATTCACCCCAGATGATTCAAATGAAGAGATTTCTATTAAAGTACCACTTCCAAGGTCTGGACCGATTAGGGGATAAATAGAGAGGATGAAGTACCTGGAACTAGCAAAAGTAAGGTGCAGTTAACTCCCTGGCTTTAAAAGGACAAGGGGTAGAAGGAGAGTCGCTGAAGCCCAGTGAGAGCTGTTCCCCATCAACAGGAGCTACGCTTCTGGAGACAGACAGCTAGTGACAGGAAGGGGATGCCACAGCCCATGGTCATACACTGGTTCCTGCCTATAGGCCAACTAAGAAATAAGTCTGAGAGATGCAATGCGCAAGGGAAAGGAAGAGAGGCCAAGAAAAGCAAAGACTAGATAGACCTGGCAAGTGAAAAATAACCAGCCTAGTTCCCAAATAAAACATAGACTACCTTTTATCCATAAAGCAAGCCATTTTCACTAACATATTTGACAAATAATCCCCAAGTAAAACACTTAATAAAGAGATTCCATCAGCCAAGATTCCCAGGTCTCAAGATAGCAGAACATCATCTATTCATTTTATTTTTATACAGTACTTTCCTTTTTAGACTAAGCCCTTGGTAATGAAATGTTGAAAGAAAAAACATATTTCTAATTGCTAATCCTATGTTGTAACCACCAGTTCATTTTGCTTGGTGGGCAGAATCCACATAAAATATGCTGTTTTTGAGAACATGGCAATTAGAGATATGAGAGGAACCAACAGGAGAATAACTGAAAAAAAAATTATTACTGAATGTTCCGTGTGGAATGTGTGGCTTTTGCTGTACAACACCAATAAAGTGATAGTCACATAGTTAAACTTTATACATATTTTTTTTCCAAATTAACCCCCTAAGGGGCAAATTACCAGCACAGTTCTGAATAATATTATTGTAGCTATTAGTCTTCATATGCGTAATTCCCCATCTATGATGTTTACAATTTTCTCCTTAGTGTTTCTTTGAAAAGTGGCACCATTACATTATTTTTATTATGCTATGGCTTACAGAGATAATTAAACAAATAAATATGCTCTTACACAATTCATTTTAAGTGTTCCTAATCTTTACAAAACTCCCTCATCTTTGGAAGAGTAAAGTCATTCAGAGTACCTGCAGTTTTTACTTTCAAAGCATCACCTAAAAGATTAATAGAGCTCATCAACGTAAGATATAACCAGTTTTTCTCTTCCAATGACATCATTAGAAATTAAACCATTGCAAGATGATAACAACCTCATAACTTTTTGCATGGGAGTGGTAAAAATGATGTATTTTTAAATCAGAGAGATTAAAAATGTATTTTTCCTAACTTATTGACTTCATCATTGAGGCAGGCAGTAGTTGAATTCAGGTAAGTGTTTAATATATTGCTAGGATATGTTAAAAAAATTCAAAATTTTAGATGTATTAACACACATTGGTTTTGAGGTGCTCAATTTAGTGAAAACTTAAACTTACCTATATAATCAAACTTCCCAAAATACCTAGATTTTATTTTTATTTTCACAGCAATAGAATTTAAGATAATCTTGAAAAATAGGTTTATTTTCCCAATAAAGAAATTGAGTCTCAAAAATATTAAAAGGCTTTTCAAGGTCTTACAGCTGGTTTCTGCCAGAGGCAGAATTATAATAGTCAGTCTCCTAAATGTCACCACTGTGCCATTTCTCCTAGTCAGCTTGTCTTTTCCAAGGGCCTTTAGAGTTTATCTTTCAATAATCATTTTTGAGCCTCTATACTAAGTACTACTTGAAGTGTTGGGGACAGAGGGATGAGCAAGACATGGTCTCAGCTCTTGTAGACGCTCACAATTTAGTGAGAGAGACTGCTGTGTAGAGGAATAGTTGCAGTTTGTTAATCATCATAATACATGTTTAGAGAACACGGGAGAGGATGTGTTTGGCTATGTCCCGGACTATGAAGGTTTGATTATCTCATCTGCAACCACCACAGTCACTGGAGACTTTAAACACCAAGTCCCTGTCCTTAGCAGCACTGGTTCCTGGTTTCTTGCATGCTATTTCTGTAGATTTTCTGCATCTTCCTGCCTTCCCACCAGTCTTGTTTTTCCTGCTGCTGCTGCCTCATGTAGTATTGCTTTTTGTTGCCTCATCTGATTTTGAAAGTTCTAAATCCTCTGCAGCTCCAGAAGTGCAAGCGGCTCTCCTGAGGCAGATAGGATGCTTTACTTGCAAAAGTTACTGCTGCTTTTCATTACGCTACACAAATACTTTGCTATTTATGCCCCCAACTTCTAACCTTGCTCAACTCCAAACTGGAGAATGAACGTTCAACTAAACTGCCTGAGTGTTACATCTCGCTAACTCGATGCAAAAGACCAATGACCTTCACAAACATGACATACCCCCCATATCAAAGATATATATACCAGCTCGGTGCCTATGGCTCAAGTTGCTAAGGTGCCAGCCACATACACCTTAGCTGGCAGGATCGAATCCAGCCTGGGCCCGCCAAACAACAATGACAGCTGCAACCAAAAAAATAGCTGGGGGCTATGGCGGGTGCCTGTAGTCCCAGCACTTGGGAGGCAGAGGCAAGAGAATCGCTTGAGTCCAGGAGTTGGAGGTTGCTGTGAACTGCGATGCCACAGCACTCTACCCAAGGTGACGGCTTGAGGCTCTGTCTCAAAAAAAGTAAATAAATAAAAAATAAAATAAATAAATAAAATAAAATAAACAAAGATATATACACCAAACACACTAAGTGTAACTTCTTTTCTTTCTATTTTCATATGAAAACTCATAAACAGAAAAAACAATGAAAGTGTTATAAAAGAAAGAAATATCTTATGACTGTATATGTAAGGTTATGGAATTGACTAAGAGCAGAATCACTGTGCTAAGGTCTATTTCCTTGATAACAATCAGCCAGAACCCAAGATCAAAGGTAAGACTCCCAAATGCTCTCTGCCTCAATAAGGTGTTTTTTCTTTCAGGGATATTCCACTTGCCCCACATCTACTAAGAGATTTCAAAGTAACTTAATTTCTTCTCTTTGTTGTTGTTGCTGCTGTTGTTGTTGTTGTTGTTGTTGTTGTTGTTGTTGTTCTTCTTCTTCTTCTTCTTCTTCTTCTTCTTCTTCTTCTTCTTCTTCTTCTTCTTCTTCTTCTTCTTCTTCTTTTTTCTTTGTAGAGACGGAGTTTCACTTTGTCGCCCTTGGTAGAGTGCTGTGGCATCACAGCTCCCAGCAACCTCCACCTCCTCGACTTAGGCGATTCTCTTGCCTCAGCCTCCTGAGTAGCTGGGACTACAGGCACCTGCTACAACACTCGGCTATTTTTTTTGTTGCAGTTTAGCTGGGGCCATGTTTGAACCCACCACCCTCTGTATATGGGGCTACCACCCCTCTTTGTTCTTCTCAAGTTTGTTGTCTTAGAACTGATGGTTGGAGGCCAGAAGTTCCCAGCTTCTCTAGTAAATCCCTCATATTCTCAACCAGCAGGAATCACAAAGTGGGCATAGAGAATAAGATAGCCATAGATAGTATGCTGGTAAAAAATGTACAAACAAAAAGTAAAGTTTTCTTGTGTAATGCCTGGCACAGAACTGGAGTAGATGCTACCTTCTCTTCTACTACAACAGTCAAATATTATCTTTGAACAAGTATTCTTTGACCTGTGTTCTTGTGCAAATTGGTAAGTAGACAAAATAAAGTTTACATTGCCTACCATGACCAGCTGAGTACTTTCTGGTTTACTCCCAGTATGTGATTACCATTTGTCCTAAGAATTCAGACAAATGTCGCTGAAAAGTTTCACTTTTATGTCTCTCAATAAGATATGATTATGGACACCTTGCTATAGTGATATTACTGAAGACATTGAAAAATCTGTCATGTAAGTTTCTCCCCAGTTATTAGGTGTACGTTAAAGAGATATGTGAATTTTTTTTGGTAAAAGGGTGAAATATTTGCTCAATTTAAGCATTATGTCTAATTATAAAATGTGAAAGATACACTTTAAGAAACTTATTTTAAATAATGCTACTTTTGAGCCTACAGGAGAATCATGCACATTTGAAATGGCAGATACTGGAGCTTACCTGAGAAAGCTCCTGTCTCTTACTGCTGCAGATACATGTGATAGGAATCCTAAGAGGTGGTGTGCCAGTTTAATGCTGGCCAGGCTAGTTTTTCTTTTCCTCATTGAAGACTAAATGTAAATAGTTGATCTGTGACTTCTCATTTCTCAATGCTCTTTCCACTGGGGATGAGTGTCTCAGAAGTCCCATCTGTGCCCCTGATTTCATTACTGCCACCTATAACCTTCACAAACGTGCAGCACATAGTCTTATTTGATTTATCAAGGGAGAAAAGAGAGGCTTCTTTGAACATGAGTGAACTTTCTATGAAGATTGTATGGTTTATTGTATATACAGAAGGATAAAAAGCCTATTATTTAACTGTACTTCAACTTGTTAGGTTAGGCAATTAGACAAGAACAGCGTGAATAGTGGATGCAGTGAGCTATCTTGGACTGGCTTGGGTCAGGCTGGGCTGAGTTCTCATGGGAATGGGGCTAAGCAAGACCCTGCAGGTGTGGGATCTTGCAGGTGGGTTGCCTTGAGATAGAGGCTAATTGATGTCCCAGAAACCTTCTGACATGGACAGAGAGATGTGGTCATACTGACCTGGGTTGTTATGGGAACAGCCTGATTAGGACCCTAGGGAGGGTCTCCTAAGAAACAACAGATGAGAGTCTCCAAGGACTGACCAGTCAGAAAGAAGTAGAGAAACCACAAAGTAGAAACATTGCCAAGACCTGGATACAGGGTCTTTGGAGAATGTGGACAGTTGAGGTGACAGAGTCCCTAAATAAACTACCTTCATGAACATGTAAAAATCACACCCACTAGTGCCACAATAGTTTACAAATACCATGGCAACCCTGAGAAATTGCCTTACAAGGATAGAAAATGAGAGGGTTCCCAATTCTAGCAACTCTCCCCCTTTTCCAAGGAAAACCATGACTATTCCACCCTTTCATTTAGCATAAAATTAGGGAATAGGCTTAAAAGGAGAAATCTTGTCAAACTCACCTCCACTTGTGAGAGCTGACCCATTCCTTCTCTGGAACGTACTATGCTGTCAACTGGTACCAGTAACTATTCTTTGGTTCTCAGAACCAAGAACTTGGGAACACAAGGACTTGACATTTGGTTTCTCTGCACCTAACAAATTTTTTACTCATTTTCCTTTAAAAACAATTCTATGATCTTTTCCCTCCACTCCTCTAGCTTTAAACCTTTGGCCTAATTTAACTATCTTTACTTTTTGACCGAAGTCCCCTTTAATGCTTAAATGCAAAATCAATGTTTGATGACAGATACTTTGTGTTCATCTAATATGTGAATTATATTCCTCTTTGCCTTTTTAATAGATGAGCTATTTGCCATCCGGAGCCTCTTCATTTCCTGTTTCGTCCACCAGTATTCTCATTTCTTTCTTGATTGGTTTCTTGCCTTCCTGACAGTAGAAAAATTTTGTGAAGTTGCATTTAGCACTACTTTGTAATGTCTCTGTCTGCCATTAGTTGAAATTTTGATTGTTCTGAAAATATCTTTACTTATAAGTTTTGTAACATTTAAGAAAGTTACTCATTTCCCTTCTAATTTCATATATCCCCTTTGTTTTTCTTCCATAAACAGCTTTTACTACATAGGTTAGAAATTTTAAATGCAATTGCCATTGCATAATTAGGAATCTGAAAGCATCTATTTTAATTTTTTATCATAAGGCAGAGCATGAAAGAAAATATGCTTGACTTTTAAAAAATAAGTAATTCATATAGTTAAGTGGTATTCAGCAGGGGAAGGAATACTGGATATCAGGAACCCTGGTCTGTAGTCGTGACTTTGCTGCTAACAAGCTTAAGAAGCAGCGTGACAAGTTACAAACATTCTCTGGGTCTGTATTTTTTTTGAGTAAATTGGATTTCAGTTATTTTTATTTTTATGATTTTATATGAGAAAAAGCCTTTTCATTCATTTTACTTTCATGTAGGATTGAGGATAAGATGGGGGGAAATGAATTTTCTTGGAAACAGCATTAAACTGTAAGTCATCTTAATAAGTTGATTGAGATGCCACCTCACTGAGGATTATATTTTGAATGAAGAGATAGACTGTAACTCCATGAGGTCTAGTTCTTTTCTCTGTCACTTTATTCTCTACATTTCAAATGTGAATTAAAATCTATTATATCATTAGAGAAGGTCAGGGAAAAAAATTAGTAAAACTCCATTGCTGCATGTTGGGAATCAGGAGTAACTAAATAATGGTGTATTTCTCCCATTAAAATTGCCTCCATAACCTTCACCAGAAATAGCATTTGAGACTAGAAGAGAATTAATGTTCAGTAATTGTTGGATCCTTATTTAAATGTGACTTTCAAATATCTTTCCCAAGAGGAGCACTTAAAAAGATCAATCAAAGCAATAGTGCTAATAATCTGCCATGGGACCTGGGCAGTAGGTTAAGAGACTCACCTCCCATTAATGAAGTGAAGGATTTACAAAATGTTAGGAGTGTACCTGAGCCTATCATCCATTTTGAGAAGAGTGATCTATCCATGAAGGAAGTGATCTTGGAATTATCAAGCATCTAGCCAAATGGAGGAGGAAAAAAAAATCCCAAAGTCATAGATTTGAAGATAGTGTAATGGTTTTTTCCTTTTAATTTTTTAAAAAGGCATACATGACGGAATCATTTTGACATTCACAAAGAAGCAAGGTGTGTCTCTCTGTGTGTTTATGTGTGTGTCTTACTTAGAAGTGGTAATCCAAGTGTGTTTGAAAGCAATTTCTGAGAGAACTCTCAGTTCTAGCGGCAATTCTGGAGTTTTTGTTTTCTAGCCCCAGGTCACCACTTTACCTTTTGTGTATAGCACCCAGGAGTCCTCAATAAAGTTTTCAGTGATTACCTTGCCTGGGTGGTCCTCGAAGCATTCCAGGATGGTGCTTAGGGGTACTTAGACTATAGCATTGGTGTCAGTTGATTGGGTCCCTGGCCCTGAAAAAATGTGCTAATAATCTTCCCTGGGACATGGGCAGTAGGTTAAGAAACTCACCTCCCATTAATTAAGTGAAGGGTTTACAAAATGTTAGGAGTGTACCTGACTGAGCCTAGTAGTTATTTTGAGAAGAGTGATCTATCCATGAAAGAAGTGATCTTGGAATTATCAAGCAGCTAGCCAAATGGAGGAGAAAACAACATTTTGTGGTGGGCTCTGATCTTAATTAGGAATCACCGTAATCAGACCCTATCTTTTCAGAATCAACATGTTTGCCAGAGGCACAATCAGCTTTAGCAGTGAGCTGGAACAAGATGATTTGATCATGACATCTAATATGAGGAAGCTTTTTTTTTCCTTTTGGCTAATCCATTACTAACAGATGTGTAGAAGAATAAATTCTGACTTTGCAGAAATTACCTTACATAGTTTATGAAAAATATATAGAATATCTGTAATCCTAGCACTTTGGGAGGCTGAGGCAGGTGGATGGCTTGAGCTCAGGAGTTCAAGACAAGCCTGAGCAAGAATGAGATCCCACCTCTACTAAAAATAGAAAAACTAGCCAGGTGTAGTGGCGCGTGCCTATAGTCCCAGCTACTCAAGAGGCCCAGGCAAAAGAATTGCTCAAGCTCAATAGTTTGAAGTTGCTGTGAGCTATGACACTATAGCATTCTACCCAGGTTAACAGAGTGTGACTGTGTCTCAAAAAAAAAAAAAAAAAATATATATATATAAATATGAGAGCCGAGAGAGAAAGAATGAGGGATGGGTGGGGGAAACAAGAGAAGAGAGAGGGAAGGAGTGCGGGGGGTGAGTCTTGGTGTTTTGGGGGCAAAACACAATTATAAGAGGGACTTTACTTAACAAATGCAATCAGTGTAACTTGGTTTCTTGTACCCTCAATGAATCCCCAACAATAAAAAAAAAGAAATATATATATACACATAAATACATACACACACACACAGGGTGGACATAAAGTTAATGTGCAATTTACTATGTCAAACTATATATTTCATATTTATATATATAGAGAGAATAGAGTTAAAAACTAAGTTCAACAATATTATTCTGAGAGTTATTTGTAAATAAATCACCTGTAAAACTTTGGTCATTAAGGAAAAGGTGTATAGCAAAATCTGAACGAACACAATAACCTCAACTGTGCCTCTTTTCCACCCTAAGCATTATGCTGCTTTGTCAGGAGCCTCCACTCTCCCTCCCTGAGTCTCCCAGGCACCGTGTCATCTCCAGTTTCCTTAGACTCTTTAAGAACACAATGGGACTTTATTTTAACAGGAAGGAGCAGAGAAACCAAAGGTCAGTCAGGTCTTTTTAATGTTGCGGAGAGATCAGATCAGTGTGAAACTAACACAAGTGACACCTGCAACCACAAAAAATGATCTCAATCGTCTAATGAGGCAGTGTGGCCATGATGATAAAGGTGCCTCTGAGTAAGACGTCAGTGGGGTCTGCAGAAGTGGTTTCCTATGTCAATTTAAAGTGGCTCATGTTCACACAAAATCAATTCACACTTCTGAAGAGCCTGCCTTTGTGGCGGCTCCAATCTTAATTAGGAATCACAAGGCTCCTTGTACTTTTTGTCAGATATGTCTAAGTAGGATCACACTAAGTTTAGGGATTTTAACATTCAAAAGACACCTTCAGACCACCTTAATTTCTTTTATTTTTCCCATGATCAGACTTTTGCCTGCTATCTTTAGACTCGTTTAGACTGACAAAGACTCTCTTGACCAAACTAGAGGCTCTTTGGAGTCCTCTTTCTGATGAGGCCCTAGCATTGATGCACTTAGTTCAGTTTTAGCACGAAACCTGCTGAATCAGTTTAATGACAATTCCCCCACTCTCAGATCAAATTTTTTATCCCTCTCTCTCAAAATTACCCTGGCCTTTCTTAGCAAGAATCCTGTTAAGCAGGACTAGCTAGCAAGAATCCCCCCTGTCCTTGACATTATTTCTTACTAATTTTTTATTCACTGACTTCCACCAAGCTCGTTGGCTATAAACCTTCACCTGTCCTTATTGAATTTGTAGTTGAGCCTTATCTCTCCCTCTTACTGCAAAATCTCCATTAAAGTCCCCTTCTT
Source organism: Perodicticus potto (assembly GCA_963574655.1). Classification (NCBI taxonomy): domain Eukaryota; kingdom Metazoa; phylum Chordata; class Mammalia; order Primates; family Lorisidae; genus Perodicticus; species Perodicticus potto. Next base: position 105,072 of record CAUYRH010023795.1, read on the forward strand.
GGACAAAGCTTTCTTTAACTTTTTAAACAAGTGTCTGAATAATTTCTGTTTAACACTACCAAGGCAGAAATGGAGTTAAGTATGATAAGAGGTTCATACCCTTGCCTGAACAAGATAAGAAATTTTACTCTTGACCTTACAAAATGTTGAGATTCTTTAATGTGTCAGACCAACACTAGAAACTAAGAATCTACGATGAGCAGCTCTTACATCTGTACAATATGTCCTTACATAAAAGGTGACCATTTAGAACTTTTACCGAGCCCCGTGCTTCTGAAAAACAGTGAATGTTAAAGGAATCAGGAATCTCCTCCAGGGGAAAAGACTTCTTTCTTTATCCATTACATGGCTGAGATCCCTCTTAACTAAAGACATATTAACAAGAAAAAAACATACAAATTTATTTAATACAAATTTTACATGACATGAGAGCTTTCATGAAAGCTTTCATTTTTTTAGAAATGAAGACCCAAAGAAACAGGGAATCTATGTATTTGTATGCTAAGTTAGATGAAGAGTGGACAGTCATGCAGAAGTATGATTGGGCAGCAGGGGTACAATTGAAGTGTAATAAACGGGGGGGCGGGGGGCGTGGTATCTTAGTCTGTTTTCTGCTGCAATAACCGAATATAAACTGGATAATTTATAAAGGAAAGGAATTCATTCTGCTCATGATTGCATGAGGTGATCCTGGTGAGAACTTTTATACTATGTTTTAGAAACATGGTAGAAAGGCCAGTGAGCATCTGAGATGGAGAGGAAATCAGACCAAACTCAATCTTTTTGGGGAACATTCTCAAGTGATAACTAACACACTCCTGAGATAACAGCATTAATCCATTCATGAGGGCAGATTCCTCATGACCTCACTTATAGGTCTCATTTCTCAACCTATTTTTCCCGTGACACTCTAAAACGCATGGCTTTTTTGTATACAAATTACATTCATTCCATCCCAGTAGCCCCAAAAGTTTTAAGCCATTTTTGCATTAGATTAAAAGTTTAAAGTCCATAGTCTTACCTAAATCAGAGATGAGTCAGACTAAAAGCAAAATTTATCCCAAAGCAGATTCCCTCCAGCTGTGATCCTGTGAAATAAAAACAACTTATCTACTTCCAAAATATAATGGTGAGACCATCATAGGATAGACATCTGCATTTCAAAAAAAAGAAATAGGTAAGGAAAATTGGGGTAACTGATTCCAAGTAAATCCAAAACCTAACAGGGAAAGTCACATGCAATCTTAATGCTGGAAAATAATCTCCTTTGACTCCACATCCCATATCTTGGGGATCCTGAGGCAGGGATTGAACCTGCAAGGCCTCAGGCAGCCTCACCTCCATGGCTTTGCTGGGCTCAGTCCATTCAGCAGCTGTCACAGGTCAGAGTCTTGGGCCTGCAGTGTTCTGCGGCTGAAGATGCACACTGGTAGCCCTACAATTCTGGGGTCTCCTAGATGGCTTTGCTTCCACAGCTCCAGTAGACACTGCTTGTCTTAGGAGAGGTTTCTGTGGTGGCTTTGCCCCTACAGCAGGGTTCAGCCCGACCCTCTGACTACCATGACATCCTTTAAAATCTCGGTGGAGCTAGCCTTACCCCCACAGCTCTTGCATTCTACACACTTAACAGCGCATAAATGCTGCCAAGGATTATAGTTTGTACCTTCCAGAGCACTGCATCAAGCCACATCTGGGCCCACTTGAACCACAGCTAGAGCATTGTATTGGAATGTGGGAGGAGATACCTGAGGGAGCTCTGAACAGTGAGTTCGCAGAGGTTCATGTTCATACCCGTAATCATATTGCCTTCTTAGAGCTCTTAGCCTGGGTAGGAGAGGCAGCCTCAACGATCTTCAAAATGACCTTTGGAGTCTCTCCTTGTCTTGACTGACAGCGTCTATCTCTCTTCTGTCCACAATAATCTCCTTAGCAAACAGTTTCTTGGCCACACACTTGGTTTACTCTCCTGAATACTCCTTTTCACTATTTACATGGCCAAGCTTCACATTTTTAAAAATATTTCTGTTCTGCTTTGCTTTTAATTTATAAATTCTATTTTAAGTCATCTCTTTGCTCTCGAATCTCACCGTACACAGTTAAAAGTAACCATTCAGAAGCCTGGATGCTTTGCTGCTTAAATATCTCTTCCACCAGATATTCTAGCTTATTGCTCTTCAATTCTGCTTCCCATAAAGTCTAGGACACTGACACAATTCAACCAAGGTCTTTGTGACTTTATAACAAGGATGGCTTTTCCTATAGTTGCCAATACTTTGTCCTTCATTTCCATCTGAGACCTCATCAGAATGGCCTTTATTGTCCATAATTTTACCGGCAACCTACCACTCAAATAATGGCTACTCAAATAATCTCTAAGATGATTTAGACTTTCTCTAAAGTTCTCATCTGAGGCCTCACCAGAATTTTCTTTAAATCTTTGTTCATGGCACCATGGGCTTTTCAAATTCCTTCTTCTTCAAATTCTTTAAGCCTCTACCTGTTACCCAGTTTCACTTCCATATTTTCAGACATTTGATATAGCAACAGTCCCACTTTGTAGCACTAATTTCCTGTCTTAGCCCATTTTCTTTTGCCACTATAATAGAATGATCCTCAGACTGGATAATTTATAAAGAAAAGAAGTTTATTTGGCTTACAATTCTGGAGGCTGAGAATTCTGAGAGGAGGCAGGGAAGTCCAAGAGCATGCCACTGGCAGCTGGTAAAAGCTCGTGGGTCTCCTTATAACATGGTGGGAGGGCAAGTGAGCACACTAGACAGAGGAAGAAAATTGAACCAAACCCATCCTTTTATCCAGAGTTAATGCCTGTAAATAGTTAACACACTCAAATATAACTAACCCACTCCCATGATAGAATCATTAATCTATCCATGAGTACAGATCTCTCATAACTTAAGCACCTTTTAAAGATTTCATATCCCAATACCATTACATTGGCAATTAAATTTCAGCATATGCTGGGAGAATGGGGACTGAAGACCCCATTCTTGGCTAGGGAAAGCAACCCCTTAAAAAGTAAGCTGAGTGAGTCACAACAAAGAAAAGTCAGCTAGTTTACATTTAAACTAGCCATTGTTAGCAAGCTTCTTGCCTTTTCTGAAATTCTAGCCTTTTGGGGATACAGTTTACAAACACCCTGCTGGGTCTGGGAGCACTCTGAAGAGAATAATGGTCATAGAAGAGATTATGGCAAGTCCTACAAAAGATACATTTTCTAGGGCAGTGGTTCTCAATCTTCCTAATGTCATGACCCTTTAATACAGTTTCTCATGTTGTGGTGACCCCCAACCATAAAATTATTTTTGTTGCTACTTCATAGCTGTAATTTTGCTGCTGTTATAAATTGTAATGTAAATATCTGATATGCAGATGTATTTAGGTGACCCCTGTAAAGGGTTGTTAGACCCCAAAGGGGTTGCCACTCACAGGTTGAGAACCACTGTTCTAGGGCATTTCCTGCCCATTAAATAAGCAAAGCAGATGCCCATTGTGGAGATTTGCATTTGCCTGGGGCAAAGACCAAGGGAGTAGCTCTAGCCCTGAGATATGGGCAGAAGAGCTTATATCCCTTGTAGCAGAGGAAAATCTTCTGTGGTGGTGATGGGAGGAAAATGCCTCTCTCCCACCAATTTCTCAGAGACTTATGCAGGTGGCATTTTACTCCACAGAGAACTAGTGGAGTTTAACACCTCCTCTAGAAATCTGTGTGTATGATCTCAAACAGGAGGCTCTCCCAATACAAGGCTCAGATTTCATATTTCTGAAGGCTACGCTTAAGGGTAATAATAATTAACAATAGGATCTGATATGATTAATCCGAGAAACTGCTGAGGTCTTTGTTGCCTCCTTCATCTAACCCTCTGGGCAAATAAATGTCAATAAAATCAGAATGGAGCAAACACTCTGGGCCATTGCCATAAGTTCACAAACAGGCAATGGACCCCTGAGTTCCACCTTTAATTCTAGTCTATGTCTCATGTCTCTTTCTTTACCATCATTTCTAACTCTATATTTCTTCATGTGATCAATCGCCGCCAGTTTCCACAGGTCTTAGCAGACCCTATTCCTGGGGTGGGACCCCAACAAACATGAGTCTTCGAGAGAACATTTCAAACCATAGCAGGGGGTTACTTAGCAAGGCCTGTCTATTCAGATTCTTGTTGGCCTTTGTGTGTCTTCTGAAATAAGAATGTTCTTATCCTCAGGGCCTAGAGAAGGTACCTGTGAAATGAAGGTTATATGACCTACTTTGGAAGAAAGTGAGGAAATTCTTTAATGGCCTGCTTCAGGGGAGAATGGCTGGTGAAGGTAAGAGGTATCTTTCTGATTGTGCTGGGTCCTGAAATGCCAAGGTGCTATATTTTGTCACACTGTGTCCTAAACCCTGTCACCTTCCACTTTTGTGTGTTGTAGAAAATGACTGACTGAAAAGAACACCTGTCCCCATACAAATTAGACAAGGCTCACAAATGTCTCTTGTTTTTTTATTTTTTTGAGCCAGAGTCTCACTATGTTGTCCTCGGTACAGTGCTGTGGCATCACAGCCCATAGCAACCTAAAACTCTTGGGCTTAAGCAATTCTCTTGCCTCAGCCTCCTGAGTAGCTGGGACTATAGGCACCCACAACAATGCCTGGCTATTTTTTTGTTGTAGTTGTTTAGCTGGACTGGGCTGGGTTTGAACCCACCACCCTTGTATGTGGCTGGCACCATAACCACTGTGCTATGGGCGCCAAAGCCATAGTTGTCTCTCTTTTATTTGCCTATCACAGGGTCAGATGTGGACTCTCCAAATTTCCTTTTTTTTTTTTTCGCTTAAATATGGTTAACTGAACTTCTTATCCCCATTGCTCACCAGGAATATAGTTAAGATTCTCTCTTTATTATTTTTATTTTTATTTTTTTCTCTCTCCCTTTTAGATAGATAGGAAGGGACTTCTGAGATTCCCCTAGGGATAAACGTGGGTTCCTTGCTTTGGTGCTGCCTCGAGCAATTACTCCACCTGGGATGAAGGACAAGGGCACAAATCTTGTTGTTGCCCCATCTTGATCCTGCCCAGAGCACCTGCCACACCTGGGTAAGAGGAACCCCTGCTAATCTGCAAATGAATGCAGGGAACCCTTAGACTACAGGCCAGGCAGCCCAGGCACAGTAAGATTTGGAAAGAGGTGCCATGGTGATATCTGAATCATTAGGAGGGCTCAACAGGACAGTATAAAACAGGACTCCAGACACCATTACCAGAGCTTTTTCTTAAGACAACAGTACCATTTTGTTCACCATATCTTGCTCTATAAACCTATATCTTGCTCTTACTCTATTAACCTTTCTTTCTTTTCCTCAAAAAACTTCATCTCACACTTAACCTTGCTTTTGGTAGATCTGGTCATTCTTCAGCCAAAAACATACCAAGAACAAAGAAGGCAGACAACTATCAACCTGACATTTCCTTCAGGCTCCTAACTCAGCCTGAGCTAAACTACATCCCCTCCTGAAAAATAAGAAAATTGGCCAGCCATAGGGGAAAACACTGATCTACTATTGAATTCCACTATGTTTTCATCCTACTTACCTGCACCTGAGTTCCATTTATCTTTGTTAACTTCTCTCTTTCCTTTTTAGAAGAAGGAAAGGGAACTGCTTCACTTTGCCAGCAAAGCAGGACAAATGGCAGACTGTCCAGGGGCAGTCTGGGCCTGTGGGTCAGTGGGTAAGGCACTGACCTCATATACCAAGGGTGACGGGTTCAAACCTGGCCCTGGCCAAACTGCAACAAAAAAATAGCAAGTTGTTGTAGTGGGAGCCTGTAGTCCCAGCTGCTTGGGAGGCTGAGGCAAGAGAATCACCTAAGCACAGGAGTTGGAGGTTGCTGTGAGCTGTAATGCCACAGCACTCTACCGAGGGCGATAAAATGAGACTCTGTCTCTAAAAAAAAAAAAAAGGGGGCAGGCTGTCCATCTCAAAACACTCATGTTTCCTAAACTCTTTTTGCTAACTTTGGAAGCTTCCAGATCTTACGTTACGCTATTCTGTCCATTACAATAGCTCTTCCTCCCCTTATTCTAGCAGCCTCTTTTACCCCTTGCAATAATCCTTTTGAATGAAGTCTTCCTCATTAAGTATGGATTTTTTTTTTATTTGACAAAGGCTTACAAGTTTGATTCCCAAATAATTTTTTATTTCTTTTCATTTGTAGTTTGTTAGAAGAATTGCTTTTCTCTATGCTCCATAAGCAAGTTAGGTACGTATTTTATAAATCAACTAATTCTATGTTGATGCTAAGTAAATAAATTAATGTGTGGTTCTCTCTGGGTTTGTTTTTTCCTGTTTCCTATAATAGAAACTACCACTGAAGTAAGATAGACAAGGGAGGAATGTGCATTATTAAGTTCTTCTCTAAATGATTCTTCAGAGCTTTGGAAAACCAGGCAAATGTCTGTTAGAAGTGAGTGGATTAACTGACAAATTTCCAAACCTTTTGAACATCCGGAATTTACTGGAAATTGGAATATAAATTCATGAACATATTGCTGGATATTGGATACCATCTACTTCTAAAGAAAGAGAAAGAAGACAACATTACTTATTTAGGTCAATCAGATGGAAGGATTCTTTTTTTTTGTGTGTGTGGTTATTGGCCAGGGCTGGGTTTGAACTCGCCACTTCCGGCATATGAGGCAAGCACCCTACTCCTTTAAGCCACAGGCGCTGCCCAGAAGGAAGGATTCTTATAAGAGAAACTGACACAGAAGTGCTTCTTAAGACAGATGTCAAGTTCTGGTAAATTTTACAGTAGTGAGATTTCATTTGCAACTGTTTACATTAAACAGCAAGAGCCTTTGAGTCATTGCTTGGGAGCAATTCTCAGATAAAAGACTTAAGAAAACATCGTATGTAAATGCAAAGTGGGTTGGCTCATTGACTCAATCACTATATAAACTAAGCACTCTTTATGCTGTTGAGTATAATTATTGCCTAGAAAAACCAGCACTCCCACCAAGCTGCAGTCCTTGAGTTTGCAGTCAACATGTTAAATCCTAGTGCTTGTCTGTTTTCACTATTGGCCTCCCTACTGTGTCCACAGAGAAACACAGGTTGAGTATCCAGCTGTGCCTGGGGCAAGATGTTGATTACCTCACTGTCAGAAGCAAAGTAAACTATCTGCAGATATATCAGAGAACAAAAGGATTGACTTTGAAACAATGGGGAAAATTGCAGTTTGGAAATTTCTTCCAACTCTTTTTCAAAGCTAAACTGTACTCAGCATTATTTACTTTGTATTTTTGTACATTGGCTTTAGCCTATTACAATGTTTTCTACATTTTGATATGGTGGATCTATAAGGGTACTTATCTATTATTTTTGTATCTTAATTGAATGTCAATCATCTTCCATTGGAAAAGAAATGGTGCTCTTTGCAATTAAGAACTTCACTGATCTTTTCTTCTGCTGCTCTAATATTTTAGTACATACATTTCCTTTTATTTTACTATTTATAAAGTCATTATAAATCAAAGCAATTGTAGCATAACAGGAACTGGTTGACATTTTCTATCTCAAAGGCTCATTCATAATTTCTCAATTACATGTAGTTTAAATACATAGCATCCAATCTGCAAGCTTTGAAATGGTGCCAAATTCCATCTGCTTTTCTGCATATTGCTATAGTTATTTCTGAGCATGGCTAAGAGAGGATTACTGAGAACTCTATGAACACAAATATCTCACAACAGAATCTTACAGCTAATCTTGCAATTTTCTGTTCAATAACCTTCTCTTACATAATGCAGAGTATTATTGATTTCCATCCAGCTGTTTAATGACCTCCACTAGCAACCTATCAGCATTTCTTTTCCATTCATACCAGGAGTATCTAATACCCCTTCCAATGTGGTGTCAAATTCAGAAAAGGTCAATTCTTACAGAATGTGAATAAAATTGCCATATGTAAAGGTGGGCATAAATCTTGATCCCTCTTATGTAATTCCTAGGTAACAACTTAAAAGTCTATCCAAAAGTTTATATAATGTATGTTACATGTTGAGAGGATAAATCTAAAATTTATCTATACACTGGTAAGCTATTTTTATTTTAATATTTTAGCTTTTCTTGAAGATTCTGTTTCCCCTCCTGCTGATAGCATTGATTTTCCAGTGTATTTTTGGTGTAATACATACCGTTTCCCAGATTTTCTAGAATAGGCATGAGGTCAGTGTAACTAGTTGACAAGCTGATGTAGAAGGATTGCTTGAGACTGGGAGTTTGAGACCAGCATGGGCAGCATAGCAAGACCCTCTCACAAACAAGAAGGGGAAAGAGAGAATTATAATACTCAATATATACTGATAATATTTGTTATCTCATAGATTTACCTTGTATCTCTTATAATTGCAGGAGTAAAACATGACTTGAGTATCATAGTTTAAATATAGCTTTTTTCTTTCTTAAAATATGTATACTTTTTTTGAACCCTATGCATATTCATATATACACACAAATAGGCACATTAAGCTGACTTTGGGATGACAGAATTTAACATTCCTTTGGAAAATTATGACTATCTTAGTGGTAAAATCTGCCATTCTACAACCAATTGAAACAAATAGAAGAAATCATTCCTTTATGCATAAAGGCTAAAGTCATGATAGATTTATTATAAAGATATAATCTCCAACATATTTGATGTTGGATTTTGTCTTAGTTGTCTTGGGATACTAATGCAAAATATCTTAGACAGTATAATTTATAAATAAAAGATATTTATTGTTAACAGTTCTGGAGCCTGGGAAGTCCAAGATCAAACCAACAGTAGATTCGGTACCCAACATCTGGTGAGGATCTATTCTCTGTTTCTTGTGTCTTCATGTGGCAGAAGAAGGGTAGCTTCCTTCATCCTGTTTCATAAAGGAAATAATCCCATTCATGAGGAAATGACCTAATCACTTTGGAAAGGAACACCTCTTAATACTATTGCATTGGGAGATAAGTTTCAACACATAAATTTTTGGGAAACACCAATATTCAGACCATAGCAGACTCACAGCCCCAGATTCACAGCAAAAGCTCTGTCATTCCTTAAAAAATAGAGATGCTTGGGCGGTGCCTGTAGCTCACCAAGTGGGGCACAGGCCCCATATACCAAAGGTGGCGGGTTCAAACCTGGCCTCAGCCGAACTGCAAAACAGAAAAAAAAAAAAAAAATAGCTGGGCATTGTGGCGGGCTCCTATAGTCCCAGCTACTCGTGGGGCTGAGGCAAGAGAATTGCCTAAGCCCAAGAGCTGGAGGTTGCTGTGAGCTGTGTGATGCCAGGCCACTCTACCGAGGGTGATAAAGTGAGACTCTGTCTCTACGGGGGG